>JAECUM010017713.1:0-14124 GCA_016617855.1 Megalonaias nervosa
AACATTTCCTGATATTATTCAAAGTAATAGAAATAAAAGAATGTTCCTACCTTAATCTGGCCTCTCTAAATGTCCAGGTTTTAGCTTCTGTCCATAGAAATGGTACTTATGACTGCCAAAGTTTTACCTTGCATATGGTCGCATTATTCAGACCCATTGCAGGTATCATAAAGTGCACGAGCTTCTCGCCTGGTGAGAACTATTACGCCACAATCAATATCATATTACTTACAGGAGTTTGTGTTCTACAGTGAACTTCGGATAATGCGTTTTAGCACAGTCGACTTCAGATAATATATTTCCTGGTCTTTATTGTACATGGAATCTAAACTTACTTAATGCATAAATAATAGAAAGGAATAATTTTAAGTCAGCTTGTGACAACAATAAAATACTTTTATGTAATGCCTTATATAGGTATCTTTGTCCGATAAAATATCACGAAATCCATGTGAAAGGTCTAATCAAGATGGATTGAAAACACGAGCAAGATAAATATATTTTACCAAGCATTAAAAGCACAAAACCTCTTGAATCAAGATCATGGCAATGTCCAGAAAACTTCCGCATTAGAAACAATCACGAAAGTGTTCGCTGATATAGTTATTTTTAAAACACATTGCATGGCACGTAAAATTCAAGGATTACAAAAGTTAACCCTGTTTTTAAAAACATTATTAACAAACTTCCGGATGCATGGAAATTTTATAACTAGATAGATAATATAACATGGATTTATAAATATATCTTTGGAATAACAACAAAACAAATAAACGTCATGTTTCAAATACATAGAAAAGATTATTAGATTTATTGATCAAATATATTTTATGAAGAGAAAAGGCTTTACGATTATAAAACTGCATTATTGTTACTCCATTAATGCATCCGACCTTTGAATTATATTATACATTTTTGACCTCAGTTCCAAAGGACTGGGACAACAACGTTAAAAATGAACCTAGAGTACATCCATTAGAAACGGAATCTTTAAAAGTTATGAAAAGTAAAAGAGAATATTTAATTTCTCATACTAATATAAACGTTACTGACCTCTCATGAATGATGAGAAAATACGTTTCAAAGTCACGATTTTAACTAAGAACAATAAATGAGAACCCAGTCAAATTTCACCTTTGGCGTCCATGACTGAAGATATTGTACCTGATGTTTGTCATGTTTGTGAGTTATAGATAAGTTGTTTACGGATATTTGAGTTCAAGATCTAGCCTTATTTACAACGTGTAACTCATATCTTGGTCAGTGTATTGTGCTTTGGGGTTTTTACATAAGGTTCTGGTAAATAAAATTATAACAAATAGTATAGTGGGGCGATATACGGTCAATGGGAAAATACATTACAGACCCCCCTGGGGGGATATACGGACAAAAAAATCCCCTGAGCCGATATACGGACAAGATTCATATTGGGCCTGTATATGGACAATAGGAATGGAACAGGTGGGTGACGTCACGGTACTGGCAACAATGTGGCAAGTGGCTGACCTGAATACGTGCGGCTACCCTAGGTAGGGACAAATACAATAGAGACATAGACATATATATAAAACATATATAACATATAGGCAAGAAAGAATAAATCTTTTCGAGGCATATGAAGTGGCCCTGAAAAGGGCCTTTTGATTCTTCTTCTTCTATTTTCTCCAGTTCTTACACCAGTTCTTCACTTTTCCAATAATTCCTTTCTCCTTCTTATTTTCCTTCTCTGGCATCCAGTCAGGATGTCCCATTGATCTAAATTTTTCTTGCACTTTCATCCAGTTCTTGTTCAGTCTCTCAAACTCTTCTTTTCTCTTTCTATTTTAATTCTCCTTTCTCTTTTTTGTCCAGGTGTCTTTGATTTTCTTTACCTCTTCTTCCATCACCTTTCTCATCATGTCTTCAGCTTTCTTTAATTTCTCTAACCCCCACTGGACAAAAGACCACTCGGTAAAATTGGCCATATCTTGCAAAAAGTTCCTCACTTGGATGGCATTATCAAGGGCCTCCTTCAATGTCTCCACTCTCACATATTTAGGATGGATGAAGCCTCTTAATTTCTGTACTTCTTCCTCTATGATACCTTGCACCAGATCCCTGGCTACTTTGAGGCTGGTGACTTGACTTGTCACAAAGTCTTTCGTAACTGGATATCTCCATTCTTTTTCAAGTCTTTCCACCACGTAGGCTCCATCAACCATCCAGTACCAACTGTCTTTCAATTCGTTGAACAAATTCATTTTTTTTCAAGGTGTTGACTAGGCAACGTTGGGTAGCCAGACTGACGACCGCTCCGCGTTATATACGTGAAGCACGGACGTGAAGGAAAACATCCATTACACTCACGTCACATATTATATATTATCCACACAAACGGACGCGAACGCATATAACACACCATATATACTGTCCACACAAACGCAAAGAGAAGAAAAAACACACACTCTACTATCCACACAAACGGGAAGAGAAGAAAAAACACACACACTATACTATCAACACAGACGGGAAGAGAAGAAAAACACATACTCTACTATCCACACAAACGAACGCTAATGCATAAAACACACCATACTTACTATCCACACAAATGTACGGGAAGGCATAAAACACACCATATCTACTATCCATACAAACGTACGCCAACGCACACAAACACACCATATCTACTATCCAAACAGACGGGAGGAGAAGAAAAAAACCACACACTCTACTATCCACACAAACGAACACACACACACACACACACACACACACACACACACACACACACACACACACACACACACACACACATATACACACACACACACCCCTCAGTAAAGGAGTGAGTGTTTATAGTCACACTATTCTACATTCACACATATTGGCAACTTGAATAGTGTTTATTTTCTAGAGAGCTGGTTAGCCCTGAGAAGGGCTGTTTTTTCCTTCTAACATCAGATACACCTGGTTAATGCTGGCACCTCCCAGGTCGGGCCCCCCACACATAACGACGGCTCCAGTCCTGCTCCAAATTGATATTTGTGGTTGGGAGCGCATACGGGGCTAGAGTGGTTTCACTATCCCACTCCTCCGTTTGTGGAATAGTGAAAACTTGTTGTTGTTGTTCCCTCTGTCTTCTTCTATGCCACAATTGGGGATGAGGTCTCTGCGTCTCCCACTCTTGTCGCTGTCTCTCCAGCTCCTCCAATGCCTCCTCGTCCCAGTTTTCTGTCTGGCGATCGCTCTGATTTATATACTTGAAGAACGGACGTGAAGGAAAACATCCCCTGACACCAAACTTACAATGCTCGTATCATCACCAAGAAAAATAAGGAACGCGCGGACCTAAAAGAAACATTCACGTTGACCTTTTTACTTATAAACATAATACACACACACTATTGGACAAGACAGAGAAACGAAGTGTAGATTTTTACTGACAAAAGAAGCGAAGTGCTTATAGACACACTTCTATTTTTTCACATATAAAACATTTAATTTTTTGGCAATTGAATTGCTATGTCTTTTCTAGAGTATTGGGGTAGCCATGAAAAGGGCGGTTTTTGTTGACGGGGGAGTGATGGCAATCTTTTACTGTCTAAGATTGAGTCCTCGTCTGGCGGCAGGCTTTCCTACAGGATACGTTCTGCATCCGCGGAAAGAGAAGGAGAACTCCTTGGTGTCTACTCGGCAATCGACAAAAACTCTGTCTGGTTCCTGCTGCTGTTCCTGCTGTTGTTGATGTTGCTGTTCTCTTTACCGCTTCTGAAGACTATACTTCTCTGTCCATTCTTCTTGTTCTTTCTTGAATTCTTCTCTAAAGAGTCCATCTATCAGGTTTTCGGTCACTTTTAACATCCTTACATTCTCCCATTCCATTTCCAAAGATTCTCTACGGTTCAAAGAGGGATAAGAGTCTTCCATAGTTTCTAATAGTGTAGAATGGCTTCCCTCAAACTGTTGATTTCTATGGAATTATCGAATTCGGCTACAAGATGACGTTCACCGTCTCGGCGAGAGCTTCTGCAAACTGAAGTTCCACACGCAGTTCACCGGATTTTATAGTGTGGAAATATCCCTCGTCGCTGCCTTGGTCTGGAGTGAAATCAAAGGCCCACAAAGTGTAACCTCCTACATAATCTTCGTACGAAATGCTGTCACTGGTGTTGGTTCCTAACTGTCCGGTAGCTTCGTACAGGGACAAATACGATCTCAAGTAATTCTTCTGGGCAAAGGAAGGTTCGAAGGGTCTGGTACACAAGGTCTTGCCATCGCGACTGACTTCGATCTTGGACACTCTGTAGTGCTTAAACTGGAAAGGATTTTGATCATGGGCTCCGTTGAGGGCTGCATTACTGACGATACCAACGACTAAACGTTTGGGTAACTGTCCTTGGAACAGATGTTCTTCGATCTTGGATCGGAGTCTAGCAGCAATGGTGAAAGTTTTCACTTCTACGCGTCGTATCGGATACTTGGCGCTTGTTCTGCTCAGTGTGTGGCTGATGTCGTTTCCCGCTTTAGGTAACACTTCTACGCGGCGCACATAAAGTCTGGCTTCTTGGATGATGGTTTTGTACTCGTTGGCATGAGCCATCAAATGGAAAGCGACACTGCTGAAATTTAGTCTCAGGCGAATATCCACTTCGTTGAGCAAATACTTGTCTTCCAACCACACGTCCAAATGTAAACGATCCATCAGTTCTAAACTACGGCCTTGCAGGATTTTCCTTCGACGGTCGTTAAAGCCCACATTGTGAGGATCGTCATCTACTGCCAGGGCTGTGTCGTTAAACTTGTCCTCACCTGCGGTTTCAGGTTTCCAAACCACGCAAGCATCCAGATGAGTGTTATTGGCCTCTTTTCCGTACGTCAGGAGATTTTCCAGGTACGCTCGGTAAGGGTAAGTATCCGTGCTACTGCTGACCAGTTTGTTATTCAAGTACAAATCCACTTCGCTGAACAAGGAATGCATGAAATTGTTGACGGAAGCTACTCTGGCATCGGCTCCCGAATTGGTGTTGTCCGTTTTGATCACTTTGGGTTTCAGGTACAAGTAACTGATATTCAGGTCGATATAATCTTCGGGTTGTCCTTTCATTTCAAACTCGATGGGAGCTGAATCCGTCAAAGAGGAGACGGAATGAAATTCGACCCATTGGGATTCTTGCATCGTCATCATGGTGGGTGGCATGGCAAACAGATCCAGTTCCGACTTGGAACAGACGCAAGACTCTCAGTGCATCATTTTCATTCTTTCTGTCTGTGATTGTTTAATTATCAAAAACGTCTAAGTCTCGGACGCTTTTTCTTTTCTTAGTCTTTCTAGCTCTTGCGGTGTGAAGTCCTCTGATGGGGTGTCTTCGTCGTCTCTTTCTGCCTTGTCTTTGCTGTGGCGTTAGGGAAGTGCGAGTGAATGACTCGGCAGCGTCCAAGGAATTTATAGGAGTTTCTCGTCGGCCCAAAATGTCTTTGCCTGTTTGAAGCAAGACATTTTTGCCTGATCTCAAGAAAGCTTCTTTGGGGTTTTGTTTGTCATTGATAACATTTCGGAGAAATTCTTTACCTTGCGTCAACGCGGCATCTTTCAAGGCGTGCAATCTCCTTGTCACCATCGGTTTAAAAACGAGAGCCACCGAACGAAAGGCTGATATCAGCATATCTCCTAAACCATGTCCTCGTTGTCGACCGACTCCTTGGTACACAGGATACATGACTAACAAGGGATTAGAGTAATCGTTTTCGAAAATGGAGTATCACTATGACTTTCCCTTTGTTGAATGGAGTATTTTGTCCCAGATCTCCTTTTACAGTAATGTTGACAGTGTCGAAATACGACTTACTGACGGACAAATAGTGAGGATGTACAAATTCGCGGTGAACGTGACAGGTGTTTCCACCTTCCTCGTTACAGTTCGTGGCAGAATCCACTTTGAAAGGAATGACACACAGTAACGGTACAGAGGTGTGTCCCACCACGTTGTACTCCACCACATCGGAGTACGCAAAGATCAAATTCAGTCCTTGGTTCATTTCTACAGGGAATCGAAAATATTTGGCAAAATCCAAGTTGCCGGCAACGGATGGTATTTCGTTTTTAATCTTGATCAGCTTGGGATCTCCACCCAAAATGTCATACAATTCAGGACAAAATGTAATGGCCAATACTCTGTCCTCTGAAAATTTGATTAGTATTCGACAAGCTATTATATGGTACTCGAGGGTGACACTTTTTCTGGTTTTCTCCAAGGCTTTGCCAAACACGGTGTTGAATTTGGTAGCAGTCGTGTTCACCAAATGTTGATTGCTAAAATAATAGCCTGCAGGAATGGTCAACAGATAGGTGAACCGTTTAGGATTTGGGTCTTGTGTTTTCATAGAGTCACCTGCAGTGTTGCGTTCATCCAGGTTTTGTTGCACTTCCTCGTCATGAACTTCCATCGTAAAAGTGTTTTGATGTGGAAGGATATTTAGGATTTGTGTAGAATGAATCATTCCACTAAAGCCACTTCCCAATGGGCTTCGTGATCCAATTGGACGGCCTGAGGTAATCTGGACGTGTAACAGCATAAGGTGTTTCTGGGAAACACCTCCAAGGAACTATCACTGGGTAACTTCAAGTAAAATTGGTTATTCATAATTCCAGAGTTCTAGTGTCCGAGTGGTCGCTGGAGGCCAGAGGAGTGTCTAAAAGAGGATTGTTATGGTGACTGTTGGAAGGTGGACTGACATTGGACGCAAGGCTCCCGTTGTTGTTCCCGTTAGAGGAGTATTTCAAGGAATGATTGGGGAGAAGGTAACCGAAGCAACTGCTGAGTAAAATGGTCCACAATTGTTTGTCTCTCTGTTGCAAACTCAAATTGGCAATGGCAGCACCGATGACACAATACACCACAAAGATTTGGCAGAAAAAGACGATGTGCGTTTTAGGCACACGTTCTCCACACCACACCCACAAGGGTTGCTTTTGTAGATCTTGCAGAGAAGAATTGCGGGAAGGAGTGGTCACTGCAATAGCTGAGGCTGTGTTGAAGGGCATCATGGTCACTTCTTTTTATAGTCGATGATTTGCGAAGCGTCGATCCAAGAGTCAAAACTTGGCGGATATCCTTTCCAAAGTACTTTGACGTCTTTGACACATCGTTTTCCCACTTTTCGGGTTCTTCGATCGAGAATGCTTTCGATCTCGTACACGTCGTCTTCTTTTTGGTCACACGTTGTAACTCGGGCAAGACCACGTGATGAGTATTGAGACTGATGGTGCGATGGGCTTTACTTTGTTGAAACACATTTTGAGTGATGTAAATGACACTGGCATTACGATGATGACCTTTGCGCGTAAACCAGTTTAATTTCTTCTTCGTCTTCTCCTAACATGTCGTCGAAGATGACTAGATGGGTTTGACTAGGGTCAGACACGATCCCGTCGTCTTCGCCAGGAATGGCTTCCACAAAGACGATGGTATCACCTTGACTTTCTCGCAGAAGGCTGTACGCCGATTGCCACTCTTTGTAACACCACACTATTCGTTGAGGTGGACGATCGATCAAATGATGTTTATGTTCGATCAAACGTTTGACAATTTTGGTTTCGCCTGAACCGCTAGGTCCGGCAATGAGCATGTTAAAGGGATGGCGAAGGTACAAGGCCTCCCAACTAGTCCGATCTACGTGTTCATCGATGACTTTGAAAGCGGAGGAAACGGGAGCAGAGACAGTAGAGGTAGCTATATTAGTGTAGGGAATGTCACTTTTGTAACAAAGACAAGTAAGACAAGAGTCTTTATACTTTTTCAGGACACGTTTATTACCATCTTTAATTGTGAACAACACGAGAGACAAAAATACATGAAAGCTAGATGGTTAAGTACATGAATAAAAGACACATCAAAACGATCATAGTGGAATATAAACAAGTCTCTGTACAACATTTTTGGTGATCAAGATGTGGTATCGTAGGGACAGTGTGTAATATTCTTAGAGTGTCTACACTGCTTGGCACAGTCACACAAGTGTCTTCCTGGAATGGTCTTTCGGGACGTCAATGACGGTCCTCTCCTGTCCTGAAGGGAGTGGTTCTTCTTCTGCTGGCACTGTCACTAACACAGGTTTAAAAGTTACTTTTTTTCATTGAACGTTTTAATTTTTTTTAGGATGATAAATCTTGGGCATAATGTGCCACTTCTTTTGTCCAAGCCTCGAAACCCCAACTTTTCCAGTCACGTACATCTTTTCGTACACATCTTCGGTACCTAAAAGTTGAGGAATCTTTCTTTCATGTAGAGGTCGAGAAGTATCGAGATGAAAGCGCAAAGCTTTTAACAGAATGAGTCTCTCGTGTACATTTAAAGGCACCACTTGCATACTTTTTTGAGTGGTATGTACTGTTCGTAAAGAGTCCACAAGGAATCATCCGGTAAACGAAATCCCAGAAAGCAAGTCACTAAGGCACACACCACACGTCGACCCCAATTCAATGGACACTGTTCTCGTAATAGGTGTTGGTAATCCTCCACAGTTTGAATATTGTCATTGATTTCCTTCCACGGAATCTGTTGTATCACGAATGATAAAGGTCGTGGAATGGTTGTCCGTTTTTATACCTCTTTTTGTCGGAGGTAATAAATGTACTTTTTGCACAGAAGTGGTCGTACTCCGTCGACGTATCCAAAATATTTAGTCACTAACTCACATACCACACGTCAGACAGAAGTGTCCTCCTGAACTAAGTTTACATTGTGTAAAAGATTTTGGTAACCTTCCAATTCTTCTTTTGGAATTCCTTGTAGAATGGCTAGCCTGTAAGAAGTAGGATGAGTAGCGCCAAAGTCTTCTGGTCCAGTTGAACAATGTCTGACCACTAGAACGCTTTCACATGAATCAATCCTCTTATAGCATTTAGGTGCCAGTGGTTCAAACACTGGTGACGTAACGGATGCAATTGTTCTTTTCGTGTCACTTGTATTTTGACCAACTCTCGGTAAATGCGTTCTCTCAACTCCACAGGCAAACCACAAATGTTCTCTTGTAAAGTTTTCATTCAAGAATCACTGGGTCGTGGCCAATAGCCTCGGTTATCTTTGTGACTGAAGTAGTGTCCTCCCATAATCAGTCTTCGTTTACTTTGGAAAATAGCATAGTTTAAAAATGGAGAAATGATTCTGAGTTTGCGTTTCACTTGTATTTTGACCAACTCTCGGTAAATGCGTTCTCTCAACTCCACAGGCAAGCCACGAATGTTCTCTTGTAAAGTATCCATCCAGAGGTTAATTAGGTAGCCCCACTAAAGGTAGGTAGTGACAATCCGGAGACCATCGAGCATATTCCAGGTAAGCGGAATCTTTCTGTTCCCACTCGTGAACTGACACACCGCAACAAAAGCACTCGACTTTATCCCCTTCGCCCAAGTAGATAAATCCGGCTCTAGCTGATTCTTCGGGGGTAGGTCCTCCCAGATATTTTGGCCAGTTTTCTCGGAAAGTTTGGAATCGACTTTCAAAGTTGCAGTATTCAGGCAATACCACAGGGAACGAATATTCGTCTTTCGTAGGTTCATTTCGATGAGGGTACGGTGAAATCCGCAGGAGTTTGCTCAGTTTAGGATGACATCCGTAGGGTGGTAGCCGAATGGTTTCATAATGATGACATCCGCCATGAAAACTAGTAAAGTGAAAAGGTGTACGATGACGAGTGGCATCGCTTTCGCATACATCAGATTTGACACGCACAGCATCACTTTCCATAGTAGGAATGGTAGTAGTAGTAGTCATAGTAAAGTTTTTATGATGCGGTACTGAATCGCTGAGGTCACAGCGTACGGCATCCCTGCCATCGCAAGGCACAGCATCGTACTCGAGTTTGTCGTTGGACTTGAATCTTACGCTCGATACTTGCTGTGTGAAAGGATTCATCTTTCTCGCTTGGTGTTGATAGTTACAAATGAACTATCGGTCTTGGACTTTGTCCCTTTTTATACTAGTCGTAATGAAGTCTCGAGGTTGTACAGCGTTCATTTTTTATGACTAGTTTTGGAAGTCTTCCTTTTTTTCTTCTTCGACAACAGTACTACCTTCTCTAAGGTACCGTCATACCTGAACCGTAGTGTGATGGGTGGAAAGGCCATAGAAAGGTAAGGACAGTGCGGGGACCATCGAGTATGTTCCAGAATAGCTGAATTTTTATACATCGATCCATACGCAACCTTAGACCACAACTGAAACACTGTACTTCGTATCCCAATCCAGTCACATGTCCCAAGTAGACAAATCCTGTTCTAGCTAAAACATTCGCAATAGGTAATCCTCCCTATCAATAGGCCATTTTTGAAACGTTTCCAATCGACTGGCACAATTACAATAGTCAGGCAGGAAGACAGGAAAATGGTATGGTTTGAAATTGGAGTTTTCAGTGGGTCTCTCTCTCGTTTATTGCTGTGTCGAAGTCATCCTTCTTGTTGGTGGCTATCGTCTTGGAACCATTTTTTATACCAGCGTGGCCGTACGGTAAAGTGAAGTGATTGGGAAGCCATACTCGCTTCTGACACACGATTTGATAAACTATTTCCAAGGGACGACTGACGATTTGGTGTGTGGGTAAACGTACAATCTTGTGAGGTTCGTAGGTGGTCACTCTAAAATATCCATCCTCCCCAGACTGCAAGGCTTCTTTCAATACGGCGAAGTTCAACACTTGACTGGTGCGATAATTGAGAGTCAATTCTTTCACTTTACACTCCGTGTGCACCTCTCCTTGTTTGTCCTGGTATTCGTAGCCGTAGTTTTTGGGACCGCCACTAGCAAAACGTAGAATCTTGTCGTCGGGATGCTCATCTGTCCAGGCTCCTAAACGGTCTCCTTCGATGACAGGGTGACGTTGACCCAGGCGATCGATATAGATGCAACTGTCCATGTCAAAATACAGCACACTGTCTCCTAACAGTTCTAAAGCTTCGTACAGTTTTAAGCGAGCATGGGCTGTCACGTAAGCTGCAATGATGACATTTCCAAATTCTTCGGCTTCTACAAAGTCCAGTTCTTCTTCTTAATTTACTAAGATCAAGTCCTCACGAACGACGTCCACGTGTTTCATGTATTTGGTATTGTCGTGAATCATCTGGAAGTAGCGGGAAGGTTCTGTAAAATACGCCGTCTTAGGTAAACACGGTCGTTGTGCCATTTTGTCCCACAAGCAATTTAAGATCACTTTGGCAAACGATCGCCTTTCTTCGTTTTTCTCCACGTGGTATAAAGTGATGCCTTCCTGCTCCCAGTATTTCTCTTTGAATTTCTTTTGGTCTTCGGGAGTGTGGCACCAGGAAGGATAGCCGCTGACTTTTTGTTTCAGTTACAAAAAGGTATCCACGAAGTCTGCGAAAATGCCTTTCTGAGTCTCGTAGCCCCTGTGGTATTTTTCTGTCTTGGGAAAGTGGTAAATTTCGTACACTTCTATCCCAGGTCCAAAGCTTTGAACAATTCCACGCTAACCCACGTTCATGTCAAGGCGCGCTCTTCCTGGCTGTACTGACAAGGATGGTCTTGGTTGCATGTTTCGGCACAAGTACGGCACAAGGGAAACATCAGTTTTCCTTGGCAATGATGTGGTAAAACGGGATGATACAAGCTCGTGGGAGGCAAGACTTTGCACTTGATCAGTCCTTCGTATTGTCGAATGTTGTCCACGTCGATGTGTTCCGTCAGCAATTGTGGGTGCCCTACGGGAAAGTGACAATATTTGCACACATACGGATACAGCGAACACACGTCCAAGTATTTGATTTCTTCTCCTTTCTCCTCGTCGGCTTGGTACAGCAAACAGGTGGCATTCATACGTCCTCCGTACAAGCTGTCCCTGCTTGTAACTTTCCACGATGCCTTTAAACTCGGGATCGTTTTCAATCGGTGATCGTACTAGTGTTCCCACATTTCCACCACTTGGTATCCTTGCTGTTCTAACTTCAATCGCCGCTGACATGTGGTCTGGTACAAGGCTTCCATGGTTCGTTGTAAAAACTGATTTTTAGTGTCACGTTGAGGGTAACAGATGGGACAGCCGTGAAATAAGCACCCGTTAAACTCGTACACGATCTTGGGGTTTTCTAAGTCCCAACCATCCACCGAATACCTTCCGATGGTCTTATCGCCTCCTCCGTTGCGGTCATGTTGGATTCATTTGTCTTACTTGCCGCACAAGTAATGTAACCAGTGTAGGGCTTTGACCGAGTATTGACGTTTGACAAAGTTCGTCGTTTGAAGACTTATGACAGGCAGGGTCTTTTCGGGCATGAATCGATGGCGGTACACTAAAGAACACGCTTTGACAATGGTGCAGGCGTCTTTCAAAGGATCGATCCCTCCGTGTTCCATGAACAGTTATCGAAATTTTCCACAGCAACACCGTAAAATGTCCACGTCGGAACGAAAATATTTTAAAATTCTTCCTGAAAGTCAAAGGGATCCGAGGCGTGAGTCTGGTACCAAGCGTAGAAAGCTTCTCTTTGTTCGCTGCGCATGTTGTCGGGGTCGCAGTAGTGAGCCTCAGGCAAATGGGTAGAACGGTGTGGTGATTGGCTTCGGTATTGAAAAAGTGCGGAAAAATAGCCTTTGGCCATTTCTGTCATTCCAAACGTTTTAGGCATTCGACTCAAAGGCATAGCCAAGTAACTCATCGACTTTTTAAACTGCACTTGTCCGACTTGTATGGAAATGATTTTGGCTAAGTTCAAAGTCACTTTAGGACGTTCGGTTCCTTGTTCCGTATAGTATCTGAGAAGAAACTGACCATCGCATCCAGAGAAACTGTGAGCCATCACCGTGGCATAGCCATGGCAATCTCCGTAACGTTCGATGTCTTCTTGGCTCCACGTCTCGTCGACAGAATCGAAGATCCATTGGGCGAAATCGGTCAGTGTGTTTGGTCCCCGAAAGATTTTTTCACGTCCTCCAGGAATCTTGCTACAATGAGGTCAATGTGTAAAGATAGGCTCTTGGATGCACTTCTCACACGCTCGATGAGCCACGCAGAAAGTAGGAACGTGAATGCAGGTCTCTTGCATGCATTCGAAATCGAAAAAGATGAAATTGCCTTTCTTCTGGTCATCTTTTTCCCCTTCATGTTTGGAATGGTAATTTTGAATGTAGCATTCGTGTTCCAAGTCAACGATTTGGTCACAAATGTGACATCGTTTCTTTCCCAGTCATACGTGAGCCTTGGCATTATTGCTACGTATCCCTTGTCCACAAGTAGGGCACAATCTCAGGGGTTGACAAGCACATTTCTGCTGTGAACCTTATGTCGTTAGATGTAGTTGGTAACAGGTCGGACTGACAAAAGTGCGTTAACAAGCTGGGCAATGCACTCGTTCTTGTTCTTCGTCCAGACAGGGTTTAGGGGCCAAATATCCCTCACATTTCGATCCACAATGCTTGTGTTGCTCTCAATTGTTATAGCCATAGTCACATTTCTCACAGTAATAGCTGTATCCCAGGAATCCGGTGATACTGGTAATGGCATCAAAATGTTCATCGTGATGATAGAAGTAAATGTATTTTCCGTCTTTGAAATTTTTGCCTCGAAACAACAGAGGTCCGCGCACTTCTTGAGAATGTACTTTCAAGGTGTAGCGTGGAGCCAAGACGTCTTGCAATTTTTGCATTTCAGGAATGCCACAGGGTGTGTCTTTGGATATCTCCGCTTGCTGGTAATAGGAGTTCTGCTTCTCTTCGTTGTTTGGCTGGGCTAGATTTTTGAACAGTTTGCCAGGCTGTTTTCCATTCTGCCGTGTCGTTCTTGTCGGCATACGTTAGTCCCACCATGATGGCTCGGGCTAAACACATCTGGTCTTGAGTGTTGTTAATTTGAACGATACTGCGCTTGATGCTGCGTGGTCGTCCACCAATAACACCTTTTTGGGTTGTCCTGTCCCTTGGGGAAGAGACACGTGGGTCATGAACAGTGTCGCTTTTGCATCGGTGATGTGAAACTTGTAGTTGGATTGCTGCACGTGTTGAATCTTGTCCATGACTTTGGAAGATGTCAATTCTGCTGGGCTGCTAAACTCAGTCCAAACGTGGGATTTCAAACTGTCGTGATAAATGGAAAGTCTCAAGCGATCGTCTTCTTTGGCTTCACATTGGTGTTTCA
>JAECUM010017714.1:0-41494 GCA_016617855.1 Megalonaias nervosa
TTTTGTTGTATGTGAGATGAAAGTTTGGTGCCTTTCCAAACTTTTTTTTTCGAATAAATTGCGAATAAAACGATCAAGAAATGATAAGGCGCACTTCGCACACGCAACCAGCTGGGTCTGTATGTGTGTGTATATATATATATATATATATATATATATATATATATGAGGACCAGATATAAAATACCTAAAGGGGTTTTCTTTTCTTATGTAAACAATAATTTTATTTTTGCAGTTAGTGGACCTGCGACAGAACTGTACCATGCACTGGACCGTGGTCTCCCTCAACCAATTCTGATGGTCTTGGAGCATTTCGATGTCGACGAGGGAGGTCTCAGATTCGGTCGGAGCTGCAGATTTGCTGGATACTTTGCTGGAATGCTTTTATGGTAATATTTAGAGCATGATTTTTTAATTTTATCGTGTTTCATTAGTTATAAATTATTTTTTAAAAAGTTGAAGGAAAAGAAAATGTCAGTAGCGGAACATACACCTCATGAGTGTATGTCTGAAGTACGGTGCCGTCTTGTACGACAGTAATTTTGCGATCCTTATACAGCGAATGGTGATTTACTGAAAACAAGCGTTATATTATTGAATCAGAGTATCCAAACTGAGATCGTTTCATTCGGCGTAGGCCTCTTATAGTCTGTTTTAAAAAAAATATCCATAACTGATTGCCAATCGTTAAAAGGACTTACTTTGATTCTTTTTAAATGTTAAATGTTTAAACTGAGAAAGATAAGATTTTGTTTCTTAGTAAAATCATGTCCGTTTTTCCAAATGTAAAGCATTGCGAATTTGAGACCCTTTATATAAAGTGAGTTAGTCATTTGTGCACTTTCAAATAGATAATAATTTGCAAGCTGTGGGAACAACTGTCAGCAGAATGTAACGAAATGAATACATAATCATAGTAAGAAATGGGGCTTCGTCACAGCGCTGTGTAATCTAGCATGAAACGAGTTTCTTGTGCTCATCCTAATTCAAACGGAATTTCTATCAAGAATGCCGAAATAGATATCAGAAATACACAAGACTCTATCCACAAATTCTATTTTGATATGTTCCAGATGGTTTTAATTTATTTTGGATCATTAATTAGCTTTAAGTTTTTGAAAATCATGAACACAATTTGTACCAAAAAGAATTTTATAAAACACCAAAAAACTCTAAGTGCATCAGACCGCTCCGGTGACCTAGTGGTTAGAGCGTCCGCCTCGGATGCGTGAGGTCGCGGGTTAGATCTCCGGCCGAGTCATACCAAAGACTTATAAAAATGGTACTAACAGTTACCTCGCTGGGAGCTCAGATTAATAGGTTAGTGTTAGGACCGGTCGGCTTGGTGTGAG
This sequence comes from Megalonaias nervosa, assembly GCA_016617855.1. Lineage (NCBI taxonomy): Eukaryota > Metazoa > Mollusca > Bivalvia > Unionida > Unionidae > Megalonaias > Megalonaias nervosa. The sequence goes on from JAECUM010017714.1 coordinate 1,353, forward strand.
GATAATGGGGCTGGGTGGTACATCATGCTACATATTTGCGGCATGATGCCCCAGTGCTAGACATGACTATAAACTGCCACACTGCAGACATCGTAGCGATATGACTGGAAAATTGTTAAAGCTACATTAAAAATCCAAATCACACACACACACACACACACACACACACACACACACACACACACGCGCGCGCGCATACACAGACACATGCACGGATGTTTTAAATTTTATTTGGAGACGGATTATGTAACTACAGCGATCATGTATGGTCTGCAAGGTTCGCAATATTTGCCACGGCAGAATGGAAGATTTTAATCCAGGAAAATCGATCGTCGGGACTAAAATATATCTTGGAGCTTAAATAATAAAATGGTTGGTTAAATTTGTCATTTGAGTTAGACAGTTTTAATAAAGGCCGAAGTGATATTGCTGATACAATATGTCAAAGGGTTTAGAAATATAAAGTTGGGGCTAAGTTTATCTACTTTCAGTTTTGGAAGTTTGTCTGTGTGCCATTTTGTAAACTTTTTTTGCCAAAATATGAACAAATAAATTGATGAAGATTATTTCCATTCGAGCAAACTTTAACAGAGCGTATCTTCTTAATTTTCAGGACGGCTTTCGCCTTTTGGATAACAGCAAACATAATTCTTTGTAGCGTGGTTTGGTATGGGGCGGTCTGTTTCACCGCATCGGGCGTGTGTATGATTCTAGCTATTGTGGTGTACCATTATCTGAACCCATCCCTGGGGTTCAGGTTGCCAGGATCCCAAGGGGATGTGCAGTTACGCTACGGCTGGTGTCTCTGGATTAATCTGATTTTAGGCAAGTAAATAGACTTATTATTTTTGTAGGATTATCGATTAAAAATGGTCAGTTTATATGAGAGATTGATCAAATTGAATGAGTACTTCGACCACTAGTTGACTAATTACTCAACTGATTGGTTGATCAATACATTATTTTTTGCTTGCTTAATTGAGTAGATAAGTGAATTAGTCAAGTGAGCAAGAGAGGCAATTATTTATGGTTTGTTTGTCAGTGTGATATGCTGACTGATCGATAGGTCGGTTGATTGATGGGTTGATTGATTTATGGATGGATGGTTGGACAGATAGATGGATGGAGGAAGGAAAAAAGATCAATCGACGGACCAGTTTATCAATGCAGCTTTATATTCAATCAGTTTATTATTTACGTTTTGATAAGTGTGTAAATCAATCAGTCATTAATAAATACATAATTTACCAATCTTTAGAGTGATGTTGAACGAAAATTGATTGAATAAAATAGAAAATATGAAATAGGTTTTTATGAAGTAAGTTGGATGTTTGTTTTTTTCACTGATCGAAAGGTTTTATTTATCATATGGAGCGCATCTTGAGAAGACAAACATAATATTAAATTATAGCCATTTCACACCACGTCATCACTCATATATTTTGTCCACTTTCTGCAGGTATACTAACCACGTTGCTGGGATTCATAATGATTCTGGCCGATTACAAGTACCCAAAACGAATCGCAGCTTTCTTTTTGCTGGAAACTGCTTTAGAAGATCACCATGAAGATTATCCTCAGAGATACTCTACCCCTCCAGTGCAAGATAACAAGGTAGGCAGATATTGTCCCTCTAATACAAGATAACAAGGTAGGTAGATATTGTCCCTCTAATACAAGATAACAAGGTAGGTAGATATTGTCCCTCCAATGCAAGATAACAAAGTAGGCAAATACTGTCCCTCTAATACAAGATAGCAAGGTAGGCAGATACTGTCCCTCTAATGCAAGATAAAAAGGTTGGCAGATACTGATCCTCTAATGCAAGATAACAAGGTAGGCAGATACTGTCCCTTAATGCAAAATAACAAGGTAGGTAGATATTGTCCCTCTAATGCAAGATAACAAAGTAGGCAAATACTGTCCCTCTAATACAAAATAACGAGGTAGGCAGATACTGTCCCTCTAATGCAAGATAAAAAGGTTGGCAGATACTGATCCTCTAATACAAGATAACAAGGTAGGCAGATACTGTCCCTTAATGCAAAATAACAAGGTAGGTAGATATTGTCCCTCTAATGCAAGATAACAAGGTAGGCAAATACTGTCCCTCTAATACAAGATAACGAGGTAGGCAGATACTGTCCCTCTAATACAAGATAACGAGGTTGGCAGATACTGATCCTCTAATGCAAGATAACAAGGTAGGCAGATACTGTCCCTTAATGCAAAATAACAAGGTAGGCGGATACTGTCCCTCTAATGCAAGATAACAAGGTAGGCAGAAATTCTGCCCATCTAGAGCAAGATATCAAGGCAGGCACATGCTGCGTTTCTCTAGTGCACGATAGCAATGTAGGAGAAGAATGATTATTTGGATAAGTGGCAATCTGATCAAAAAGCAATATATCCAACGTGAGGTCATGTTCTGTTGACCTTTATTATCATCATTCATTTTCTGTTGGTTTTAACCACAATTTTAACACATTATTAGTTTTCATCATGCCATGAAATTTGCAAAAATGTGCCTTTCCCGAGAACACATTGAGGCAGTCGATCCCGTCTGGTGCGAGTGGGCATCGAACGCGCGACCCTTGGATAACGAGTCTGACACTCTATCAACATGAGGTACCACAGCTCCCTTCACCGATGAAAGAACAGAATTGATCTCTCGATTACAAGTGTCATCTACGAGAGTGAAAAAAGATAATTAGTACCGGATTATTATAAGCCAGTCTCAAAGCAAAAGCAGCGCTTTATCTGGTAGGCAACACAAAATTTCAGTTACCCCAAAACGAAATGAAACCATTCATCTGGTGGGCAACTAAAACTCAGTGGACCGGGAATTACAAAGGTTACCAGAATATCTGCTGGTATTGATGTGATTTAGACCTATGTTATGATGAAGATCTCTGTTACAATCATATTAAAAGCTAAAATGCACAGAGAGAGAGAGAGAGAGAGAGAGAGAGAGAGAGAGAGAGAGAGAGAGAGAGTACACGCAGTATAAGTATGTACAGCTTTACATACTCATGTATTTTGATAAAGAAAATGTTCATATTATATCAGCATTTTTCATTACTACAGATAATCTAGCTGTAATTAAAAGTAATTATATTATATAAATGTATGCAGTTGTAAGTTGTAATTAAAATGCAAATATGTAGACTTTTAAGAAATATATTGCATTTAAAATCATACGGTGTCAGACTTCAGATTCAGCTGCCCCAGGGTAAGTACTAAATAACGTTACTGGCTCTTACACGGGGTGAGGTGGGGGTATGGGCATAGGGATTTGGTTGTCTTGGGTGGTGTAGAGTTGCATGTTTGAAACGTAAAAGTATTTTGTTTTGGGGTGCTCAAAATTCCTCATGCTCTCCAATGGTTTGCATTCAATCTATGCACATCATAATTCTTGTTCATTCCCCCTCCATGAAAATTAAAATTAAACCCATTATTTGGCTTTAATACTACTCTATATTTCTTATTATTATTCTTCTTTTATTATTATTATTATTATTATTATTATTATTATTATTATTATTATTATTATTATTATTTCAGAATAACGACAGACGCAATACACCGATACAAAAACGGTATCAGAAAAATGGCTTCGATTCCAGTCCAAGCCAAAAGAAAAACCCTGTTTTCGGAGGTTCGAATAGCGATCTTTCGACCATAACCGGAAGTGATGGCTCATGTACCTCCGGTCGTCGGTTATCAGGAATTGGCAACGAAACAATTTCCATAAATTATACCAATGACGTTGTGCAAAGAGATAACGAATTCAATGAAAAACGAACGGAATCCTCACTAAACAGGCTAAATGAGATTTGTGTTGATATAGAATTAAACGACAATGATATGAATACATGCAGATCTGCTGTAGTGGATGAATCTGTGGACATCACAAGTAAAGACAATATACCTGTTATTGTCCATACAAAAAATAATAGTGAAAGACACAATGGTACAGAGGACACACGTTACACAAATGGGTGTGAAATTAGTGATGGAAGTGAAACAGAAATTGTCGAAGGACATTACGAGGAATAATTTTACATAAGACAGTTGTGAAATAGGCTTAGATAAGATGAATTCCAATGAAATTCTACAATTACAGACTATCGTTTTTAATATTTGCTTTGAACATATTTTACTCTAAGAATTCATTAGTGACGGCGCAATCACATGAACTATAGCATAAGATATCTGCTTTTAAATCTATACATGTCCGTCCAGAATGAAAATAAACAACGTGCTGTGAAATTGCTGCTACAGACGTCATATGTTTCTAAGTCTCTGATTGAGAGTTACCATAGTCTTTCATGTTTTCCAGTTTGGAAGATGGCACTTCCGTTTCAAACAGTATCCATATTGCTTTTGGAGCTGCAACATTGTTCAAAACATATTTATTGAAGTACATTGTTAATATATTAATAGGAGCTTTTGCTTTCCTTTGATGTGAACCTACACCATTACAAATGTCATAAAGGGTTCAGTAGTCATTTCATATTGTTATTTATTCTACAAGTTTTCTCACTGTTTCTTTGTCTTCTAATTTTTGCTTGTTGTGTTTTGTTTACATAGACTGTTATTGTGCCAATGCTAAACTAGTGTAAGGAGCTGTAGAACAGGAATATATTTCGATTTGTTAAATAAATGCATTAGACAAATCAATTATTTCATTTTGTACAACACATTTCCTAATTAGTGTTTAAATATACGTTCATTTTTCTAACGATAAACTAAAACCTGGAGTTATTGTCAAAAAAGAGTATATTTCATTAGTTGTTCTAGTTTTTCGGGATGGGAGGGGTAAAAAAGATACGGAGTGTTTTTGGTTCTACTTTTTCGTAAAAAGAAACCTGTGAAAATTTCGTTTTTGTTTTCTTTCTCTCAAGAAAGATTGCATTAGTCACAAAAGTCTGTTGAAAGATAAAGGAATATACTCATAATTATCATTTCAAGTTTGTTAAGCGTTAGCATACGCTGTGAGAGAAATAACGTATAGCTGAAGGACATTTATCTGTCCTGCAGTGGTTTTATTAAGCAACTGAGGTATTTGTGTACAATTCTGCTTTGATAAACGATAGTGTGACCATTTTGGAGCAGACTACACGTATATACCGATCTCTACATGTATACACCGATCTCTACACGTATACACCGATCTCTACACGTATACATCGATCTGATAGTACATACGGATTGTGAGCCAATAGTAATGTGCGCGTTAATTATATAGCATAGAATTAATAATTAATTATTAATTTTGGGATAAATTTTGGCAGTTAGGTAACTTTACAGAACACACCAATGAGAAGGTTTAGACATTGCATATATTCCTACCATATTTAACAATCTTGTAAAGCGAAGCGAAAGATGAAGCAATACGCATTTATTGTTGCTCGAAAATAAAGATATTCCTTCGTACTAAGGAAAATTGGAAAATGAATTCAGATTTATCGATAATGAAAAAGTAGAACCTATCTTTGGACTAAAAGTTATCCTTATCTTGTCTACAAGTGTTCGGTCCTTTCAAATTATAGTTTTAAACATAATGTTTGCAAATATTATTATAAAACAGATCCTGAAAATATCATTATCACACATTTGTTTTGGCTTTGTGTAATATGTGATGTTCTTCTGGATAGATATGTTTGGTGGATGGAAGCCAAAGTGTACACATATGAATACTCTAAGCCAAAGTGTACACATATGAATAATCTAAATTGGACCAATAAAATGTATGGAAGTTAGACTCTAGAAATATCGACTTGATTTTGATTTATAAAATTACTGTACTTCATTACCTACATCAGTGTAGAATAAATCAAGATCATTTATATATTCAGCATTTTAAACTTTGCATTACTTAGATTCATAAAACATACAAAATTTATTGCTTCTATACATTGTAAGTAGGATACATATGGTATCCGATCCTAAATTGTGCAGCCAGGTTGTGTTGCATGGATACGTTTGCCTGTATACAACATTTCTGTTTTGTTACATAGATCCTAAACTGTGTGGCTAGTCTCTGTTTCAATATGTTAGTACATTTCTTGTATACAACATCTCCGTCTTCCTGTCTCCATCTCTGTAAATATTTGCCGCCTTTACATGTTTGTTTATTTATGAATATATGTGTATGACACATTATTTGTTAGATACATTTTCTGACTTTTTGTACGGCTGGCATGGGATGGCTCTCCGACCCATGATCAGCCTATGACGGGGATAATAAATTTGTGAAAGAAATTATGACCTGAAAAAGTTTCATCCCTTAATCTCCGAAGTAATAGACCTGAATGACTAATACGAACGAAACCTAAACTATTAAGCCGTGATCTTGACATTGAAGATATGGTACCTAATACGATAACACATATTCTAGTGGTGTCTTGGCGTTGTTTGTGGAATTAATACTTTTTTAAATTTAAATTAAGTCGGCACTGTATGACCACTATCATGCTGAGATGCCGTATGATGCGATGGTACGTCTATAGAGCAAGCGCCTTAGTGCCAAGTAATTGCTTGTGAACAACAGAATAAGGGCAACCATTTTAGTAACTCTTTAAACGAACCTTGAAAAATATGCAGATATCATGTCCAAGAAAAGCTAAGAAAAGAAATTGAGTGGGACATACTAATATAGCTGTTTAAATTTTGGGGAACAAAAATCCCCTGAATTTGATGACTGGTCAAGTGACAGCAAACGGAACATAAAAGCTATAACACTTCTTGAACAAGACAAGGAATCAGACTGAAATTTCAACCAAAAGAATTTTAGTTACATATATCAAAGAAACGAAATATGGAAAAACAACTAATGATATTTCATGCAAACAACCTAACTTATGATATTTCAAATCTATGAAACAAACGTGTTATACGTTATTTTTTTATCTAATTCTCTCACCACTTGGCCGAGACACGTACATAAAGTTCTTGACACGAAAACAATGTTCTTGTGATCCATTTTGCTCTAATATCACAAATATTATTCTGGGAACCAATAAAAACCAAGTTTTCTTTTAAGTCCTCCCACCACGTTTTAAGCGGGATCAGGCAAGAACAAATACGGCAGACGTTGAATAGTTCGGTATCACATCATAATGACATTTTGCAACTCCCAGCGTAAATCTTTACAAGAACCTTTTTTTTGAGAAACAAATAAATGTGTCCGTATTAATCTTGAAACGTTTTCAATTTGGCTATCTGATGATTTGGTACTTGTGATTAATATTTGTGGTAATTAATTCCAACCATTGGTTGTTTGTGAGGAAAAACATAATTTGTAGCTATCAGTTACTGTGTATGGTATCATATCAGTACATTCATGTTTATTTCTAATGGTTCCTTTGGCGTGATGAAATCGTAGCAGGGTATTATGACTTTGTTATTTTGGGGTTTTTTTTAACCTTTGCTTTGTTTTACGGGCTTTTATTGTATTAACTTATTTTCTGATTTACGTTTATCTTCAGGTTTCCAAGATCACTTACTAAATATTGATGTCATACATGGGGAGCAATCATGATTGGATATAATAAACTTGATTGCTCGCTTCAATACTTTTTTCAATTTCATTGTCAAAAGACCTGAACAGAGGTCCCAAACCGTACAAGCGTACTCTAAAATAGGTCTAATTAAACCCTTTTAAGCTAATTCTTTGACATTTTGTGGTCAAGATGACCGCTTAAATAGTAATAGATTTAAAGTACGATTAGCTTTGGTGCAAAGTTTATGAATTTAAAGGTTCCATTTCATATCACTAATGATTGTGAGCCCTAAATATTTTATTTGATTTGGGTTTCCTAAACCATTCCTTCCAATGAATATGACATATTGGTTTTATGGCATGTATTTATTGTCATTTGCAATAATGTTACATTATATATTAAGGTTGGAGTCGCATGCCACCATTGTCGTGCCCACTGTCGTTGTTTTATTAATATCTGTCACAGAATAAAGCAAGAATATAACTTGGTTTCGCCTTAGGACGATTTGATCATTTTCGTCGTACATGCGTACAACGTTACCTAGGGTGGATAATTGTTTTTCTAATTAAACGACTGAGCTAGCATGCATCTCGTCGTAGATCGCTTGCGGCGAGAGACACAAAAAGCACGGTATGCACTGGTATTTTACCCTTGCTCATTTTCCTGTAGATTTAAAGCAAGTTTCTATTCTAATCGACACATTGGTCTTTCGGGATCTTGTCAAGGAGTGTATACTCTCCATTTTATTCTACAGCCATAGGGGTAAGTGTTACATTTTATTTTATTTGCATATATGTGAAGCATATTCAGTTTTAATGACGTGGTGTGAAATGTTGCCTTTATCACTACGCGGATTTCAAACGTTATGAACTTTTGAACTGTTACAAGTTGCTATTTAAAAGTTTAATTTAGTAGCAAGTGTGTATAGATTTTAATTCCGTACCGGTTATTACGACCAGTTTGGTTTTATTTTAGCTATATGTGTGCGGGTGTATCAGGCTGTCGGTCTAGCTGTTTGCATGTCTGTCTGTATGAGAATGGTAGCATGTGCGACCATCAAAGCGATAAAGACGGAAGTGCTGATCTGTAAACTTGTCCGCATGGTGGATCCATGAAAGAGGTGTGTGGCCAACACAAGTGTGGGCTAACCCAGGAACTCAGGATAAGTGAGGATTTGACAATGGACATGTGAACCAGGTCAAGATGTCTCGTTTACAAGGTTTACAAGTATTTAAACGAGTCATGCGTTAGGAATCGTACGTACTGTACAAATGACTATACGAGTCACGAGTCATGTTTGATACAATCGTTATGTTCATTACAATTGATCATGTTTGTTTCAAATGATTTATGTTGTTTCAATTGAGTACCTGGAACATATGTTTTTCAATCCGAGTAAAATTTGAGTTACACCTATTTGCATGAGACTGTATGAATCTTACCTTTATTACACGAGATTATATGAATCGCATCTTGGTTTCACTGTATCATGTGTCTACAATTTTGAATATATGAATCACATTTTGTTTCACGGGTTTTGAATGACTGTATGAATTATTTTTTTCTTTTATATCATAAAGTCACAAATTCATTCGCATATAACAAATATTTGTGTGAAGTAATTGAATGAGTCGTATGTTTAGAGCTTGAAAGAATCACACTGTATACGTTGTAGAGAATGGACATATATTTATTAATTCATTTCATAAACTTCCATCTTTCATTCATTTGTGTTTGTGTTGCCATTTAATCATGGATTTGAATTTTGGTCAGGGTTTTGGAGACCCCCAAGTGAAGTTTTTAGGTTATTGTGTTGAAACTAAACAAGGCTCATTAGATTATGGTAGAAAAGTAATTTTCCATTACGTGATGTTTGTTGTTAGAAAATGCCAATTTGTGACCTGAGGTCAAACATAACTATTATCTTGTGACTGTCAAGATTTTACCAGTCGTGCTTTAACATCTAGCACTTCAAAAGTTGTATTGTGTTCTGACCAGTTTGGGCTGATTTTTATTTTCTTCAAAATATTGAATTCAATGATTATTTTCTCTGGAAATACAAAAGTGCACTGATAAAATTCTTGGAAAAAGACATTCATTGTAATTTATACTGAATTCAAACCTGGAATAATATTTCTGTGATTCAACAAGAGACTTACACATCAGTACTTCGCAGGCTATAACAGACACGTCATCGCCTTCAATTATGGATCTCTCCGGGAACTGGACTGACTTTTTATTTAGTCTTTTTTATTACTAGGACTTGTGTTTAATTCTTGGATTATTTTTGGATTTAATTCGCAATACCGTTTAAGTTCTTTTTTTTTCTCTCATTTTTGTCACTTTGTATTCTAGGGAAGTAAATTATTTATTAAACTTTTACAAAGATTGTCTTCACTCTTTTTTGTTACTTATTTTAAGAGCATAGACTCGAAACACGATATACACCTTGCACATCAATGTCAATATCGTTTTGTTGGGTAATGATTTCTGGTGTACATCGGACACATTGCTGCCTGGGATGAGATAAACCTGCTATAAGGTGTTTTTACCTAGATCTTTTGGGCTACTTGTTTTTTGATAATGAGATTGTTAGCGTTCGTAAAAAAACACAAACAATACCTGCCTCGGTTAGACCTAGTTCTGTTTACGATATCGTGCATAAAACTATTGGTGTGTTTAACTGTTACAGAATACCATTATACTGTTTTGGTTTGATTTAATGTGAACCGACACCAAATTTTTTTCACTGAAAAAATTGCAAACATTCCATTATTTACCAAGCCTTTTTTCATAATTGTTTGGGGTTTCGTGCGGCCGAGTGGTCCAAGAGATCACTCATATCACACAAGTCCAAACGAGTTTCGGCTTGAACAATGCATGCAGTTGACAAAGCGTGCAAATAACTTCCCTCGGGTCGGTGGTTCTTCCCGGGTTCTCCCTCCAGCAAATATTCTGGCCCCCTGTACAGTCTTAAGTGCTGAAAATGGCTTTAAATCCTACAAAATAAATCATAATTTATTCACCCCCTTACGGTGTTGCTTGTTATATTTGCTTTAAATGTCATCGCTATGGTGTGTACGTTTTGAAATTTATAGCACTAGTGTGACTGAAATGTATGCATCTTGCAGTCTTTGGTTATCTTTCTTACGCTGCTTACTCCGCTTCTTCTGTTGATGTCGACTCTGTTGCCCCTTCTAGCATTTCTCAATTCTGACTTTTAGCTGTTAGTTTTCGGGAGTTGCTCCTGAAGTTTGTAGACTTTGTGGGCAACATCCATCCTGTCAGAACTCTTTCTGTCGGGGATTTTGAAGCTATCACGTCTTTGTTGGTTTCAATAGTGGTCATTGAGATTTAATTCAGTTTAGATAGCTTTCTTAAATAAGCAGAATCAGTTTCCATCAGGTTGACTACTGCACCATATCGGCTCTGGAGTTTTGTGATGAACACTGTGTTCACCTCTTCAGCGCAGATGGATGTCAATCGTTCCGCACTATTCTTGAAAAGTAAAGTGAAAAGACACTGAAACAAATTCCGATTCCTCTGACCCTATTCTTGGTTTTATGTCACACCATGATGTCATTTGTAACGTCATTAGATGTTATCACATATGCAACACAATGATTTCATTCAGTAAAACTGTAGTGTAGTGAAAGACACTGAAACACATGATGATGATGCAGGCGTTACTTTTGTGTTTATGCTGCAGTGTGAGGACATTAGTGGGTTTATCAGATGTTATCACAAGATTCAGTAACGAAAATACATTTCCTGTTTATGGCTTTAGAAACTAAGACAAATCTGCAGTCGACTGACAGAAATTATTCTGAAGACGAAAAACAAAACACATAAGCCTTAAAAAGCCTCAAAAATGGTAATTTTTGGGACAGAAAATTGCCATGTTGAGTATGTTGGTCAGTTTATCAACTGAGAACAAAAAACCGTCTTTTTAATATGGTGATGGTGCAGGCATTAAACTCATACTGAAGGCTATTTTAGCCTTATGAATGGAAGCATCCATTCTAATGATTTGTTAAAGTTCAAACTCTCCAACAAAATGTCATAATTACCTATTTGTTATTTGCATGTATGGTTTTTAAAGAATACCAGCCTTTACATTTTAGCTTATGCTTGCATTTTATCGTACATGACACCGTAGATTGTTTCTATATCAAAACAAATTAACTTAAAAAATATGTTTGCTCTATCTTTACTGTAACTTATAAACAAATTTCTTTCACCTTCCTATTTTTTTTTTCTGCCAAATTATTTCGGGTGATCACACAAAACATTCATTGTTGAAACTATGGATTTTTCAGTTTGATTACAGGCAGTAAATTTAAAGTTTGACGCCTTTTTTTTCTAATATTGAAATTGTGGAATTCCTCTCCACTTCAAGGATTGGTGTTTGCATTTATCTAAACAATATGAACACTAAACTAATTTCAGTGATAACATATATTGTTTTTAATTACTAAATGTTGAAAACCATTCCAGATATTTCTGGGCAAGCACAGTATTTTCAAGTCGGTCGTTTTATTGGATGTCATATTAGCACTCATTTCACTCTGCACCAACCAGACGTTGTAAAAGTCTTTTGGTGAAACCCCATGTTGGTGTGACAACCCATGCAGTTGAAGAAGCGATAAAAATTTCAAGATGGATGTTATGGTGGCCATGCTGAATATCAGATCAGGAATATTTTCTTTTCGAAGCAAATAGAAGTCTAATAGTGAAATCCTGATGTTGATATAAAACCTTCATTAGAGTAGTGGTAATATTGGTTATCCCAGCAGTACCATTTGTATCTAGGACCAGCTAAACCTTGGGGTGAATACATGTGTGAAGTTTCACGGTAATCCTAGAAGTCGTTGGGGATAATTAGTGATAATAAACTTGTACTAATGGAAGGACAGATTATTAACGGATGACAGATGATTGATGATGGTAAATCGGACATCTCATAAGCCCCACTGGCAAAGTAACTTTTCTGAACATTTTCAAGTAGTCAGATATGAACAATAGGTACCTATTGAGATTAAAATGATATAGGTTGCACCAACTGTTTTGTAATTTAAGACGATTCTTTCATGGCCAAAGAAGAACGAAATACTTGCTGATTTAGGTTACACCAATTGTTTTGTAATTGATGACCATTCTTTCATGGCCTAAGAGATAAGAAATACTTGCACAATGTGTCTAATAAGTATTTTGAGAAGAGGTTTTTTTTTTTTAGGAAGTTAGATTGTGGATTTTATGGCGAATGTTTCTGAGTTTTGCTAGAACTTATGTAGTCTCCCTGATTACTAATAGCACATTTATCTTGTTTTGCTGATGGTACCATATCAAAATTCTTAAGACTCGTTTTGTTTTTCAATTCAATCATCAATCAATGTATATATTGGGAACTTTAGAAACCTTAATTCCACCACTATGTACTTGTTGGTGTAAGGAAGTATCTACACATTCTCATTCCATACTAATATTCATTTCAAATGAGATGAGGAAGTGCCCGCATATATTGTCTCAGACCATGCTGATATTTATTCATTTCAAAAAGCATGTCGAAGTATTTAATTGTCTCAGGCCATACTAATATTTATTCATTTCAAATGGTATGAAGAAGCATGTACATACATTGTTTAAGGCCATACTAATATGTATTCATTTCAAATGGTATGAGGAAGTAGGTACACACATTGTTCCAGGTCATACTAATATTTATTCATTTCAAATGGTATGAGGACGTTTGTATACACACTGTTTCAGGTCACACTAATATTCATTTCCAAAAGCATGTGGAATTATCTATACGCCTCGTCTAAGGCCATACTAATATTTATTAGTTTCAAAAGGCACGTGGAAATACCTAAACACTGTCCTGTGTCATAGAAATATTTACTTAAATCAAAAGTTACGAGGAAGTATCTACACATATTGTCTCAGCCATACTAATATTAATTCATTTCAGATGTCATGAAGAAGTATTTACACACTGTCTCGTGTCATACTAATATTTACCTATCTCAAAAATAACGAGGAAGTATCTACACACAGGGACATACTAATATTTATTCACTTCGAATGGCGTCAGTAAGTTCCTCAACACATTGTCTCAGGTCATGGTAATATCCATTTCAAAAGGCACGCAGAAGTATCTATACACATTGTCTGAGACCATACTAATATTTATTAGTTTCAAACGGCTGGAAGAAGTACCCCCACACATTGTCTCGTGTCATACTAATGCATACTCGTCTAACAATAACGAGGAAGTATCTACACACCTTGTCTCAGGCGACATTAATACATCTTTCAAAACAAAACCAATTCATCTGATTCATCGGAACCAATATCAGACAGCAGTCTTGTTCATGACATTAAAATGATATTTGATACTGAACCATGGGTAGACAGTCTGACTCGCTTCTTATTGTCCAAAGTACAACCTTGAATTTTCCAAACACTTGACCTTCAGAATTAAATTTTTCTTAAGTGTGTTTCAACTCTTGCTATATGCAGACATTATCTTAATAAGAACGAGAATCGATAACATTTTAATACTTTAAAACGTGTATGTACCACCATCAAACAAATATGGGAATGTGTCTGTACCACCATGAAATAATAAATCTGGGAATGTGTCTGTATCACCATGACAAAAATAAACCTGGCAACATATCGGTACCACAGTGAAGTAATAAATTTCATATGTACAACCATGAAATAATAAATGAGTGACTATCTGTACAACCATAAAATAATAATCTGGGAACGTGTGTACACCGCAGTGGAATAATAAATCTGGGAACGTGTATGTACCACCATGAAACAATCAATGCATAAAATGTCAAGTATGATGAGGTATCCAAAAATTGTAAACAAATGATCAAAATGAGTGAAATCATTAAAATCGAAAGTCCAAGTTTGATATAAATTGCATTCTCTTAAAATGTCCATGACCTTCCCAACCGAAACATTTTAACCGGATATATCTCGGGAAAATAATATCGACTGTTAGTTGCCTTCTGTGACATACAGGAGAGCGCAACCTATATGTTATATGTCCCTTCTATGACATAAAGAGAGTGCATTCAATCTGTTCTATGTCCCTTATCCTATATAATCTTCTATACATAGTTTGCTCTGCTGAATACAAACAAAGATAAATAAAATGCACAGTCTGGATTACATTATTTATTCATACCCCGTTTTATACATGTTAGCCACTGATTATGACCAAGTTCTTTCTACTAGGAAAAGATATGAATGACAATAAAAAGCATTATTGTTTAGATTAAAAACACAACTTGCACTGCCACCAAATATGTCAATGTCGAGAATTCTATCAAAATAATACTCATGAAATACTTTGATCAATCTTATGTCTATAAATAAACATCAACTAGTTTGGCACATTTGTTGTACTATGATGTATGCTTGGAAGGATAGGAATCCAACACATTACACAAAACAAGTGAACCAAATTTTGCAAATGTTATCAAGCAGTATATTCTGTTGAAACATTGGGTTTTATATTTTCAAATATATATGCAGTTCGTAAGGACAAAATTAAATGGACTCTTTTGAATGAATTTCAGTTATCACTCGGAAATGTATGACTAGTTCACCAATACAGGTGCAGATAGCATAACAAGGACAATAACAAACATAATAACAGTAGTAATGATAGTGATGATCATAATGATGTTGATGACGAAGATTCTGCGGTTTCAGGTACAATCTGGAGCAGAATGAGATATATAAAATACATACAAGGCCTACTTGGAGCAAGCGATTGAGGATATACAATATTAACACTGCCTGCTTAGAGCAAACGATCGAGGCTTATAAAATACAATCAGCGATTGAGTCTTGTAAAATATAAAAATTACAAGCTAGGAGCAAATGATTAAGGTTTATAAAATACCAACACTGCTTTGCCTGAAGCAAGCGGTTGAGTTTTATAAAATATAAAACACTGCTTGCCTGGAGCAAGCGATTGAGTTTTATAAAATGTCATTGACTGCTTGCCTGGAGAAAAAGATCGAGGTTTACATAATGCCACCACTGCCTGCTTGGAGCAAGCGATTGAGATTTATAAAACGAAACACTGCCATCTTAGCGCACAAGACAGGCTTATAAACTACAAACACTTCCTGCTTGGAGCGAGTGATTTAGGTTTATAAAACACAAAAACTGCCTTCTTTGAGTTAAATATTGAGGTTTATGAAATAGAAACACTTCTGCTTGGTGCAAAAGATTCAGGTTTAAAATTACAAGTACTGCCTGTTTGGAACAAAACAAGTAGATTTCTCTATTTTTCATTTGTATCTCAAATAAATAATTTATGTACACAACCTTCTTCACACAGTATTAGCATACAAAAATCAATTTGTTTTCTATCCAAGAAGCAAAAAGAATCTTTTTATGCTCAATCTCGATTTAGAAATTGAAACGTCTTTAGACTTTGGCATCTGCTGCTCTGGATAGCGGGTCTACAGATTTAAGCATTTTGCTGTTCACTGTTCTAAATATACTTCTCACTTTATGCTTCAAGTTTTGATAGAAGAACAAACCCCACTAAAAAAAAAAAAACATTGCTTTATTTCCAATGTAAATTCTGTACAATTCTGTTTTATTAGGAAAGAAGGTTATGAGTAGTACAAAGAAATGAAAATATATAGACGGCAGAGTTATGAAGCCCCTTGGGTCACTAAAACAGCTGAATCCTAGCTCTTACATTAATTATCACCTTTATGCGTCATTATGTAAACAGCTACCATTTTAATAGGACTACTGCAATGGATAACGTGAAACGTACTAAACATGAGACGCCCAGGAGGCTATTCACACGGGCTTGTCTACAGTCATAGCTATGATCTTATTAATATCAAAACGTGCTGTCGTTATTTAAAGCTGCCACTTTTTACTGCTAGTAATCTTTCAAGCATGTTTGGCCTAATAACCTATAAAGGCCCGAGAATACACTTACCATGTATACTCATTTAGAAATTGGATCCAACTGTGAACAGCAGAGACTATGATCTGATCTCAAATAATGCTCATTGAGATTTTAGCAAACTGCACAGACCCATATCTTTCCGTTAATTATGGGTCTATGCTGGTTAATGTGGAGTCTGACTTATATATATATATATATATATATATATATATATATATATATATATATATATATATATATATCCTGACAGATTTCCTGCGTGCATCTGTACAGTAACACCATAGTAACCTAAATATCACTATAAATATGCATTTACCCAGAATAATTTATACATGCACGAATAATTACTCTCAGGACTAATGTTCACAAATCCATTAGACTTCAAACCTGTACTTAGATTTTACTCAGTATATTTTTGACATGTGCTTATGCCTTGCAAATAGAACTTTGGTCATGTATATGCATTTATTTACTATATCTCAAACATCAACTTAAATTTGGCAGTAGATTTCCATTGTGTATTTACACTGAACCAGATTTTCATTATGTATTTCCGCTGATTTTATAGACCTTCAGGATGTTTAAGAACAGTATTATAAGGTTGTGTATATGGGAGGCCGTATTCCGATTTTTCACATCCATTTAAATTAGGCTGTATACTTTCAGCATGTATTTACACCTACCAAAGAGACTTCCAGAATGCATATTCTCTTTCCCAAGAGGATTCCAGTATCCGGCGTCTCTAAGGACTGCATTATATGGCTGTTCTTACGGATTATTCTATTCTTATTTGGCACATCTATTCAAAGCAAGCCATATACTTTCTGTACCAACTTCCGCCTACTCAACAGACTTTCAGTATGCACTTTCCCAGTAGACTTCCAGCAGATAATCAAACAATATCAAGCAGACACCCGGATCTTTAAGGACAGCATTATCAGCTGTGTGTATAAAGGCTGCTTTCAATTTGATTATTCCACACGTACCAGAATTAGTGTAATTCAACTGTGAATAATCGCTTACGCAGCAGATTTTCAGCATGAATTTGCACTCACCCAGTAGACTCCCAGCATATCTCTGCACTGCATTATATGGCTGTGTGTCTGGATGAACCCAATGAGATCTGGCACACCACTTCATAGCTTTTGCAACTGACCAGTCAGGGTCAAGACCAACCATACGTATAACTGCACTGGTCAAAACAGAAGAAACTGGTCAAAAATTATTAAAAGTATGTATGTCTGTAAGGAAACATCCTCCAAAGTAACTTTTGAAAATAATTATAGCCATGATGAACTTGTCAATGGATGGTATTCACAAACATTTTGTGCAAATTGGAAAGAAGAAATAGCCTTAACCTATTCATTCAAACACACAAGACACATTTCAAAATATGGGATCAGCTCAACAGATTGATCAAGGCAGAAGAACTTCTGTTTGTTTCAAAGATTTACTTAAATGTCTTATTACAGTGATTGTCTGATGTATTTGGGTTCAATTTATATAAAAGAAAGCAAAATGTATTAGCACATCATTGCAAACGTAAAACACACTACTCTCTATCTTACAATTATCTATCAAAGTCAAAGTTTGCTTTCATTCCTTTCCAGATACTAAATAGAAAGCGTAAGAGTGTCAGAAACGGGCGTAAACAAACAATAACACTGAAGTAAAAAATTATAACACTGAATCAAACAAACGTTAACACTGACAATAACAAAATATATATGCCAACAAAACTAATGCCACCATTGCTCTGTCATTATATGTATCATGGGAAAGTAAATGTTTGAGTAAATTATTTTTCTCTGAGAATATTGACCTAATGATGGTAATGATAGGAAAGAAACACTGCTATCATCAGAATCCGGAACGCCCCTAAGAGCAAAATCAAGCCCTCCCAAAACAAAACATTTGTCTTTCCTGTCTACGCAACATATAGACGTAATGAAAGAAACTCTTCCAAATTTGCTCCCATTTCTACCTGTTGGGGGTTACCTATGTACCATATGTTTGCTTGTTTAAGCTCAAGTTAAACATCAACGAGAATACTAATACTGCACAGAGATGTGGAAGGTCAAGATAATAAGGTGATCGGGTAAGTATTTCATGAGAAAGTAAGTTTTATTCAGTACGTAATGTTATTCAAACAATGATTGCTAAATAAAAATATTTTAAAATAATCTCCATAACTTTTCAAATTCAGCACTTTTGTCTTTTCTATCTATAGACCAAACAAAGGGAAGCAACTCTTACCCAGTATTTTCCTCTCCCATCGCACCGAGACTATCCAACAACCATATGCCCACCAGTCTCTGGTCCGCGACACATCGCAGAGAATGCTTCCATTTGTTGAAAGTTTTCGGAGGGTTTAATATTAATATGTAACAAAATTAACTTTCTCCATCGATTACATTCCCCAATCACATTAATGTTAGGGAAACTAATACTATAATGATAAAATGCATGAGCGTCCAGCCTCCACCAGTGTTGCACCTATTATCAAAATGGCAAGGAGCAATGTGCCTTCACCCTCCATATTTGAATACGCATGCCATTTTAATTAGACAAAATGTTGAAAGTGAATATGAAATGCCATCTCAGTTTTTATCACCTTTAGCGACTCTGGCCCATGTAACGCCAACGTATATGAGGGCGGGCATCAATTAAAGACACGTTGTGCACGAATCTTTATAATTTTGTCTTATAAAAAGCGAGCCCATGCGAGTACAGAGGTTAAAGATTTTTGAGACATAGGTCAACAAGTTCTGGAAAGTCTGCAATCGTGTGCTCAGTGTGCTAGACTGCTTAACAATGGGAGTCCTTAGACACATATCTGATACGAGTTCCTATATGAAGCATAAACAGGTCCCCTAGCATGAAAGCAGCACAACTGATTGTCATGTAACATGTGATGTCAATACATAGGCAAAGAGAAGCGAATGACATTTTCGTACAAGAAAGGCTGAGATCATTCAAACAGGATTTGTTCTGTCTGAAGGGAGGGGCTATCGGGACTTTGCTGGTTTGGCATCTTTTTGTTTCAATCACGCTGACCAAACATGGTGATGATGAGCAGAGGGTGAGCTCCCCAAACACACCAGCTGGCATCCATATAAACTGTAATCTCTGTTTGGGGCCTCTCCAGATATTTTTGAATGTTCGAGGAATTCAAATGATGCCTTAAACAACCGATTGTCTACCACTGATGCCGGTGCACGTAGTGCCATCTGCAACATGAATATGAAAACTCATCTCAGACAAACTCGCGTACATCGCCAAATGTAGCAAACTCAGGAGTTGCAGAAATTCTCTCTCGGAAATCCATTCTCTATTGGACATCGACTCCAAGAGCGTCATGATGCACAACATTCATATAGGATGGGCGTCAACAAGTTATGATGGGTAAAACTCCCATAACCAGATGGATGAGATTTTGGTAGGGAATAAAATCTTACATCTCCCTGTTCACCAGAGACCCCATGTGTTAAAAAGTAAGAGAAGGCCATTCAAGTCCTTCAATACAACTGATATTACCATGTCTTTTGAAAGATGTAATTAAGGTATGCATCAGCTACTGTCGGCGAGGAGGACATGACCAGGGTGATGGCACAATTGCTCCTGCGAATGCCCATGGGTTGACACAGAGGCCAAAATAGGATGAGCAAGTTGAGAAATTGCACCAGTCTTAGTTTGCCTCTGGCATTGGCTATCATAACAGGACTTGAAGAAAGGAAAACGAAAAGAAAATTAATTTTGGTTTGCAAACTCTTTAAAATGTACTTGGATAGAAAAGAAAAGGTCTTCTTAAGTACCATTTCTGCATTCCCAGTACTTTCCGGTGCCTCTGTCATTAAAGGGAAACATGAAGTAGAGGGGGCTAGACAAATGAAATCTAAAACTCCTCCAAAATAACTTGGATCCCTCATTACTTTTGCGTAAGAAAGCTCAATTCAAGAGATTGCAGAAGTTGTCAGTGAAATCAAGCTGACTTTTACTGGCAATTGATGGGAAGCTTGAACAAGAGAAACTTAGTTTATTGTCCCTTTTATTATATTGCTTCTGAGACAGATTATTCTGCTGTCATCGTAAGCTGGGTTATAATCAAAACTGCTACTGCTGAATGGAATTCTCTCTCTCTCTCTCTCTCTCTCTCTCTCTCTCTCTCTCTCTCTCTCTCCATCATCATCTTTTGATTGAGTCAGGTTTTGATGTGGGATTGATGTGTGCAAAAGCCAGGGGTGAGAACAAGGAGGGCACGAATGACTGCTATTGTGATGTCTGCTTCATTGCATCTACTATACAACAATTACTGCTTCACAGCAGTGATAAACCATAAGGTAGTAAGCACAGGGCCAGAGAGTGATGCGGCTTCCGTGAAATTAGATAAAGGTGACTATGGGACTAGATCAAACTCTTCAAGATGCATAAGGGATCTTACCATATAAGCGTGTGCTGCCCTATTAATCACAATCAATATGCAGATTACAGACTCCAATATATGTTCATTGCATGATTCCGTTTACCAGACAACATATTACTAAGGTTTCAAAGTCAAGCATCAATAACATGGACATCATATTCTGCACTTGCTTGGTAGTCAAACAGCTTTTAGCTGCCACAGTGTTCAAAGTATCCACTGTGGTAGCCATACTGGATGAAAGATTTTGATCCTTTCCATTTCGGACAAACCGAACATCATTTTTAACTCTTTTGGTGAAACCTGATGTGAATACAACCATCCAATCAGAAGTAGTAGACATCACAATACCGGATGTCAGATCATCACCCTTTACGACCAGCTTAAACATCATAAGAAGCCCTTTGGTGCAAACAACATGTCAATATAGCCGTCCATCTAAGAGGACTAGCAATGACAAGATTTCCAAAATGGTCACCATGGTGGCCATACTGGAGGTCAGAACGACACCATTTTAGTTTAGAACCAAGCAGATATAATTTTGAGTCTTCAGGTAGAAACCTCCTGTTGGTATAAATTACTTTTGCGGCAAAGTAGCAATAATATGATTTTCGAAATGGCTACTATAGTAACCATAGGAGATAACAGATTGGCACCTTTTTAATATAGGACCAATTAGTCATGATAATAATTCTTCTTGTGAAAACCCCATGCTGATAAGGCTGTCCATGTAGGAGCTGCAAAAATAAGATTTTGTCATGATGACTATTGTAAACATCAGATTGACACCATTTTCATTTATAACCAACTAGATATCGTGTGACGTCATTTCATGGAAATTCAATGTCAATATCATGGGATCAATCAGAAGTATTTTTAAAATAAATTTCATTGTACAAGCTAACAATTCTGTCCCAAATTAAAATATCGACCAGCTGGTTCCTCTAACCCTCTACCACATTCTTAGTCTCCACGGAATATAAAATGATCTGTACACAATTACTTGGAAATCCTCGATTATATTGGTATCTTTTTCTTCTGCCAACTGAATGTCAAGTCCCATGCGTTTTGTTTAACTCCTTCCTCTTTCTGAAGCAACACCTCCAGTTTGTAGTTTAGTAAAATGGCCCCTGTCCAATTTCTTAAGACTATCAAGTGACTTTTTCAGTTATTATTGTTTAATAATTAAAAATATGAATATATTAGGGAATTAGGTGTTTCAGGCTTGCGCTGTACTTGAAATGAACGTGAGGCATGCATACCTCCCATAGTTACTTCACTGCATCTAGATAGCAAAATACCAATAGCCGGCTATGAAGCAGAGCTAGCCACACATAACATTATACATGTAGATTCAAGGCATGTAGAATATCCAAAATGGCCAGGATGGCAACTAATTTGAGTTGCATGAAGCTGTTTAGTACACAACTTTTTTTCCACAACATTATCATAGAGGGAAATGGATTACATTTGCATTCTGAGCCTCACTTTGTGTCGGACAAAATTGCATGTATGAAAATGGGACTGGGGTGCAAACACTTAGTTTGCTGTTAGCTTCCGTTGACTTGTCAAGCGAATCATATTCTTATCTTTTGTTTAATAATATGGTATCCAAACATACGAACAATTTTTACCTTATTAGTGTGTTATATTTATCTGTTTAAAGTGATGATGTCAATATTGATATAATCTGCTAAAGTTGAGGAAAACAAGTAATAAATTACCAAAACCATTCGAAAATTTGTACCACTCGTCTGTATTATACAACACATACTGTGCACCACACATCTGTATCATACAACACAATCCGTGCTCCACACATCTGTATCATACAAAACATGTCATACAACACATACTGTGCTCCACATATCTGGACCATACAAAGCATACCGTGCTCCACACATCTGTATCATACAATACATACTGTGCTCTACACATCTGTATCATACAATACATACTGTGCTCTACACATCTGTATCATACAACACATACTGTGCACCATACATCTGTATCACACAAAACATACTGTGCTCCACACATCTGTATCATACAATACATACTGTGCTCTATACATCTGTATCATACAATGCATACTGTGCAATACACATCTGTATCATACAATACATACTGTGCACCACACATCTGTATCATACAACACATACTGTGCTCCACACATCTGTAGCATACAAAATATACCGTGCTATACACATCTGTATCATACAATACATACTGTGCTCTACACGTCTGTATAATATTATACATACAGTACTTTTCAAATCTATTTCATATGATACATGCTGTTCTCTACACATCTGTATCATAGAGCACATACTGTGTTCTACACCTCTGTGTCATTTAATACATCCTGTTCTCTATACAACTGTATCATATAATACCGCAATAGCCCTGACGACTGTACCGCTTTAATATGATGGTATGGATGGTCGGTTATCTCATATCGCAGATTAAACAGATTGTTAATGTAATTGACTATATGCTGCTAAAAGAGTGAATCTGAACATTGCAATGCGGTTGGAAATGTAAGATCATAACTTACTCCAATGCTGTTGTTCACGTTCTGTGTCAAGTGTGTTCGCTGGTCATGTAGTAGCTACTACACTGTCATAAAGTTCGATCTTGCACATCGTTAAATGCTACACACAGTCTTCTAGAGTCTTACTGCATATGAATTTATCACATCAGAAATATGTTGCTCATACTTTAAATTCCTCTCAGTATTTGAGTATCACTAAGCTCGATGACTTCATCAGCTGACACTACACAATACTTCTGAAGCCATGATGTTCAAGGCTGAACACCTAACCGGTTCCACACACTAAAACTATTACCAAATTTTCTTACTTTTTAACAAATTCGCTTGTTCAGTCGAAATGTTGACATTCCTTTACACAAGTATGTGTTAAAGTTTTGATATTGTATTTTATCCTAGTCAATATATTTTCAATGTTATAAGCGTTGACTGGTATTACTGTACTCATTACCCATGTCTAACAACCTTGGTTTTATCTTAAAAAACTTTGATGTTTGATGGACAAGATATATAAAAGTTTCATATACATGGTACTGACTGAATGTAAGCGGATACGCAATATATTTAAATTGTATGATATCTCTCAGTTTGTGTCACTGATCGAAGAGCATCTGTTCGATACAATTCGAACTGTTGGAAATCCCAGAAACCAATGATTGGTCAGATTTACGTCATATGACGTTTTTCTGAGGAGGATAAATAGGAGGGAAATTCGAAAATCGACAGATAGCTGTATAATATTATCGTGTCCAGAGTTACTGATCTTACAAACCAAAAAACAAGATTACTGTCTTGAGGACTCAATCACATTAAGAGGCTCGATTTAAAAAATAAAACGAAAATCACTGCTATTGATTTCATTTTAATGATATTAATATATTGTCATGCCAAATATAAGCAGCTAAGTCCCACCACATAAAGAATCTAAGGCTTACTTATAAAATACGTACAATTTAGGCTATACATTTCTAGCTAAATAAATTAATTGGGGGCCAATATATGATTGTATCTGTATTACATGTATTCATATATTCATGTTTGGTCAGATTTTCATCTCATTAAGCATTTTATCATAATTAAAGACGTCAAAAAAAAAAGGTCCTAAATTAAAGCATTTTTTGCAACTTATTTTTATATTTATGTTGACACATACATCCATGTCTGTTACAATACATACTGAGCTTTATTCATCTGTATCATATAACACGTACTGTGCTCTACATATCTGTATAATACAACGCATACTGTACTCTACACATCTGCATCACAGAACACAAACTGTTTTCAATACAGCAGTGTCATATACTATATAATGTGCCCTAAACATCTGCATCATACAACACATACTGTGCTCTACATATCTGTGCCAATAAACGTATACGGTGCTCTACACGTCGGTAACATGTAATACATGCTGCTGTACATATCTGTATCAAATAATGCATACTGCGTCGCATGGCATGATTGGAAATCTTTATTTTCACATGTGAAAATATCAGGATTTATTTTTCACACTTGCAAAATAAGGATATATTATATTTACATGTAAAAATATAGGAGTGAAAAAATATGAACTACGTATCACACGACATTGCTCGACATATTTGTATCGTATAATACATACTATATGCTATACATCTGTACCAACGATCTTAAATAAAATTGATATCGATATTCAAAGATTGCAAGTGACAAAAGTTGTGTTAAATTCACAAACGTATTCGCCTTGTACTAATAAGACATTACCCAGAATTTCTTTCGGACGCCATTGTGGCTCATTATTATTCTGCGAATTTATTAATCACGTGATCTAATTTGATATTTACAGCCGATTGAGATTCAAAATAGTCACTGGAGGGTTTACCAAATATGTATTTAATTTAGATCTGAACTAATATATGCAATTTTTTAAAACCCCTTGAAAGATACCCTTTATTAACCTTTTGCAAATATAAACCTACTAGATCCAATCTTGTTATGAGATTATGGATCTGACTTCAAAAGCACTTTTGCAAATATGATAAAACCTAATCGATCTAGTCTTGTTGCGAGGTGATGGATCTAAACTTATAAACAATTTTGTATATACTAGAAGCCTAATCGATCTGGTATTGTGACAAGGTGATCGATCTAAATTCAAACACACCTTTGTAAATATGATAAAACCTAATCGATCTAGCCTTGTTATGAGGCGATGGATCTAAATACAAGAACACTTTTGTATATATGATAAAACCTAATCGATCTAGCCTTGCTACGAGGTGATGAATCAAAATTCAAAATCAGTTTTGTATATATGATGAAACCTAATCGATCTAGTCCTGTTACGAGGTGATAGAGCTAAATTCAAAAACAGATTTTCATGGTTTAAATCATATTCCTACCTATCACAAAATATTGACTTTGCAATCATGTAAGGAAGTAGCTAGAATGCGGTCATGGATGTTCAACCCATGAACACTTAAATGGGTACGTGTGCATTTCATTAATTAATTAATTTATTAATTTCATGTCTTTAATTACATTTTTATCTTAAAGAGTGACAAATGTAAAACAAAGCTGCGCCCGATAACAAAATAACGCATTTCATGCATTCCTTTGAATGCCGATTGAAGACATATAAGCTACATGAACGTCTGTTGTACCTGTGCTTTCCAATACGAGTTTTACATATGAATATGTTCATCGTCTGTATCCCTCACCGGTACGCATCTACCTGTCAAGCAATAAGAAACAGGACAACATAATGTGATACATAACTAATTTTGCGAGACTATTGTCTCTACGGTTACTACCTTCAAACACAAAATAGCTGCTTTCTACTTTTTGTATTATTATCTTTCTAATTTAGTGTTGCTTCTACGACAGTCCAATAATGAAAACCTATTGGACGTGAGAAACCTTCGATATGTGTAGTCTCTCCCAGAGAGTACCGCCCGTAAAATCTCGTTTAGATGGAATATACGAGAGTACCGCCCTGAAAAACTCCGGTTTTGTAGATTGTTGAAATGACGAGAAATCTACAGAAAACATTGTACTGTTGGTAATGGAGTAAAATCATTGTAATGATGCAAACTTTTGTAGAATAGTTTCTATAGAATAATTTCCCAGTGCATTCTGCCGGAGCCAGCGTGTTCGTAAACGTTAAGTTTGACGTATGGGTTAAACTCGCCAAAGATTGTTGACTGCGAGGGATTAAATTTGTTCTGTTTGAGGCATGAATTGAATTTTAATTCGGACTGGCTCGATTAATGGTTATAGCCAGGTCATAGTGCAATGTTAATGCAAATTCAACAGCGGTAAAATTACAAAAGTTGAGACGAAGCAGGGAAAATTTCAGGACGACGGGGGACATTTGAAACAGGTATCGTAAAATGAGTTTCCAGAAAAGTGTTTTTAAGAAATGCGGAGTAGAGGAGATTGTTCCGATTTCTATGGGAGTGATACAAATTTTTAGCGGTTAAAGTAATAATCTTGATTAGCTAAGTCAAACGAGTGTGTGTGTGTGTGTGTGTGTGTGTGTGTGTGTGTGTGTGTGTGTGTGTGTGTGTGTTCCCTGACGAAATTCAGGGTTTTAAAATAATCTTTCTAGCTATATTAGGCAGTACAAGTTTTTTCTGCGGGGGGGGGGGGCTGGTTTGAGGGGCTCCGAGATCAGTAGAGAGTACTCTTCACATTAAATAAGTCCTCCAAGGGACAAAAGGTCTGGAAAGTTATGTCTCAAATGTTTACATGAGCCTTGTATAATATGAATGTATGTAATAGAAATAATGTAGTATAAGATTTCATGTATTTCTTCTGACAAAATAGGCGTGAATATGTAAAATATATGTCTTAAATGATTTGTAACGTTTATGCTGAGGATTGATTTTTCCTATGTCTGTCATTAAATCGCTAATTTTCAATGCAAAGTAGACAAGACATAACATCGATGGACATTTGCGTCCAAGAAACAGTATGCAACTGGTTTTAAATCAAAATGAATGTTAGTAGTGTAGTCGGATAGATTAGCCCTCATCATGCCAAAGAAGGAAAATCAGCCTGGGACCCTTTGGCCCCACGATTTATAGGCCCAAAATATCAGCCTGGGACCAAATAGCCCCAATGGGAATTTTGTATAGCGACTAGCACACGCTGGGACTGTATAGCGCCAAGAGGAATGGAACAGGTAGGGTGACGTCACGGTACTGGCCATTGGCAACAATGTAGCAATATAGTACTGTGACGTCATGCCACCTGTGTCATTTCTATAGACAAACACGAATTAGTCGCGTTCGTGTTTTAGTAGAGTATGTTTTATATATTCGTTTTTTTCCCATAGATTGATGAACATCAATCTATCCTACACAAATTATAAAATCGACTAAACAAACTTTTTAGGGAAGAGGGAGAATAAGTATCTACACAAATTATAAAATCGAATAAAAAAATTTTTTAGGCAAGAAAGAATTAATATCTTTTCAAGGCAATGGAGTGGCCCTGAAAAGGGCCTTTGGGTTTCTTCTTTGTCTTCTTCTAACTTCTTCTTTTCCCCCACCAACTTCTTATTTTCTGTCCTACACTTTTTTGTCCTACACTTTTGGTCTTCTTCTTTTCATTCTTTTCCTCCTCCTGTTTTTCCTTCTCCTCCCCCTTTTCCTGTTTCTTCCTTTTTTCATTTTCTTCTTCCTTTTCTATCTTTTCATTCCATTCTCTCATCCTCCTTTTGTCTTCTATATCTTCTTTTTCATCCTTTTCAATCCTAATCATTTCATTTAAGATCTCCTTTCCTCTCTTTAAATTGCTAATCTCCATAGACAATCTATGGGGACTATATGCCCCAAATTGCATTCTGACTAACATTTCCTCTACCATAGCTAGTGTGTCCACCACCTCCTGCAGTCTGAGCATTCGTTCCCAGTTACTTGCCATGGCTGACTATTCAGTGTTGAATGGCGCGAATGACGAACGCTCTGCTTTATGTCCGTGGAGCACGGACGTGAACGAAAACATCCCTTACAATCACTTCACATATGATATACTATCCACACCAACGGAGGAGAACGCATAAAACACACACCTATATACTATCCTCACCAACGAACGAGAAAGCATAAAACACACACCTATTTACTATCCACACAATCGGGATGATAAGAAAAAACACACATAGCTACTATCCACACAATCGTGATGAGAAGAAAACACACCTATCTACTATCCACACAATCGGGATGAGAAGAAAAAACACACCTATCTACTATCCACACAATCGGGATGAGAAGACAAAAACACACCTATCTACTATCCACACAATCGGGATGAGAAGACAAAAACACACATATCTACTATCCCCACAATCGAGATGAGAAGACAAAAACACACCTATCTACTATCCACACAATCGGGAAGAGAGAAAAAACACACCTATCTACTATCCTCACCAACGGACGCGAACGCAAAACACACACACACACACACACACACACACACACACACACACACACACACACACACACACACACACACACACACACACACACATCAGTAAAGGAGTGAGTGTTTATAGTCACACTACTCTACATTCACACCAATTGGCAAATTGAATAGTTTCTCTTTTCTAGAGATCTGGTTAGCCCTGAGAAGTGCTGTTTTTTCTTGAATTCCAATTGCACCTGGTTAATGCTGGCACCTCCCAGGGCGGGCACCACACACACAACGACGACTCCAATCTTGCTCCCAATTGACACGTGTGGTTGGGAGTGCAGAGGGAGCTTGAGTGGCCTCATCATTCCAGTTTTCAGTCTGAGGGATAGTGAAGACTTGTTCTCTCTGTCTTCTCCTATGCCAGACCCGGGGATGGTGAGGTCTCTGCGGCTCCTACTCTTGCCGCTGTCTCTCCAACTCCTGCTCCCAATTTTCAATTTGAGGGACAGCGTCTCTCGGTCGTTGTAGTGCTGGTAATGGTTGTGGTACTGGTAGTGGCTGCGGTGCTGGTCCTGTTTGTGGAGGCGTCCTCACCTCAGGTTTCACCTCACACTGAGGTCTGATGAAGAGGTGAGGCAGGATCCTTTCCTCCTTCTCTTTCTTCTTTTTCACCTCTTCCTCCTCTTTAATTCTTTCTTCCTCCGCTATGGCCTCCATAGCCAGTTCATCTAAATGGCGCCTGGCATATTCCAGGTGCATTTGGAGTTCTAAAAGCCTGGCATATTCCAGGTGCATTTGGAGTTCTAAAAGCTTAGCAAGTCTACTATTCATTTTTAATGTTGACGAGTCAACGATGGGTAGCTAGACTGACGATCGTGTCGCTTTATATACTTGAAGCACGGACGTGAAGGTAAACATCCCCTAACACCAAAACTTACCATCACATGAAACGCGCGGACCTTAAAGAAGCACTCACGTTGACTTTTTAACTTTTTTACTTACAAACACAGACAAGACAGAGAAAACAAAGGGTGGAATTATTTTTACTGACAAAAGAAACGAAGTGCTTATAGACACACTTCTATTTATTTTTTAAAATTTTAAAAGTTTTGGCAAATTGAATTAGTATCTCTTTTCGAGAGTATTGGGTAGCCCTGAAAGGGGCTGGGGTTTTTTTTGCTAACGGGAGTAATGGCAATCTTTTTTTTGTTTTTTACTGTCTAAGATTGCGTCCCCGTCTGGCGGCAGGCTTTCCTTTACGATACGGTCTGCTTCTGCGGAAAGAGAAAGAGAATTCTTTGGTGTCCACACGGCAGTCCACAAAACCTCTGTCTGGTTCTTGCTGCTGTTGTTTTTCTCTCTGCTTCTTCTGAAGTCTGTACTTCTCAGTCCATTCTTCTTGTTCTTTCTTAATTTCCTCTCTGAAGACCTCTTCTATTAGGTCTTGGGCTATGGATAACATCCTGACATTCTCCATCTCTTCAGGTTTCGGTATCAGGTTTAGCCTGACACGATGTAAACTGACGTAAGCTTCGTTCAGCTGGGCTAGTCTGGAAGGCATGTTCACAGGTAGACGAGTCAACCATGGATGACCAGACTGGAGACCAACCCGCTTTATATGGTTCAAACGCGGACGCGATAGAAAACATCCCTACTAGGTTTTAGCGTCGGAACGCTATGATAGTTCATGTCATGGTGAGGGATAGAGAGAAGTCAAAGGGCATATATTCACAGTGTTTTTTGAAAACAAACCACAGACACATTTTGTTTTTCTAAACACAACATTTTTTATTCAACTAACAAGTAACAAGTAACAAGTAACAATAACATCAAACAAATTATTGTTGACAAGGTTGACAACGTTGTGAAATCATGTGAGATTTCCATTGATGGAAGTCATGAGGCCATTGATGTACATTACGTTTCCTAGCTAAAGACAAAAGATAACCATAATGGTCACAAAACCATCGATCTACTTTCTCATCGTTTCTTGAAGAATGACGATCAAAATAAGTCACTAAATGTTCTAAAGGATATCCAAGACTGCGTTGATGAAGAAGATACACACAATATTGTCCACACACCATGGAATCTGTGCCTTGTAATTTCACATTATTGTATCGTGTCGTCTGGGCATTTCTTCTCATAAAGTCAATGATATCGTCTTCCAAATGGGGTAATCCATACGAATCAAAATATTCCACACAATTCTCTTGAGGGAAGTAGACGGCAACCCAGTGAGTTCCTGGGAGATGACTTTCGTCCGTGTTGATGACATAAGCTTGATGGTCTTGAGGTTTGCGATGAGGTAGTTCATCTTTAGCGCACACGACAGGATTCCAAGAAGCGGTATACGAACTATTGTTCAAAAGGTAATAAAGTTCCCAGGTATCCATTTTCTGTTGTGTT
Source organism: Megalonaias nervosa (assembly GCA_016617855.1). NCBI lineage: Eukaryota > Metazoa > Mollusca > Bivalvia > Unionida > Unionidae > Megalonaias > Megalonaias nervosa. The sequence continues at coordinate 32,612 of JAECUM010017714.1, forward strand.
GTTTTTGTTTTTTTCACAGGTAATGATAAGTCATCAATTCAATTCTGACTTTTTGTTTGAAACGATCTGTCAAGTAGCCGTTTCTTCGCCTTGTCTCCGCACTCTGGGCTAAGAGAGCTTCGATGCGATAGATCTCTAGAGTAGTCAATGGAGGGCAGGAAAGATCACGCAAGCCTTTATACCACTCATGCAACACTGCTTCTTCTGAGATGAGACTCCAAGCTTCGTCCAGATATTCGTCCAATTTTTCTTCTTGACTCATCATCATACATTTATCGTGTTGAATTTGACTGGGATGATCGTTTTGATATCCATAACAATAATTCTTGGACAATTTCGTAATTATATCCGCTAGGTGTTTAGCACAACAGGACACTAAATGTTGTTCTTGTTCTGGCCATCTGGACTTGACTACTACCTCGTCCTCTTTGTCTTGGTCTTGGGGTTCTGCTTTCACGCTATCCTCCCATTCCATGTCCAAAGATTCTCCACTGTTCAATGAGATATAGGAGTCTTACATTGTGTCTAATAGTCTAGAATGACTTCTCTCAAACTGTTGATTTCTATGGTATTATCAAATTCAGCATACAGGATGACGTTGACCGTCTCAGTGAGAGCTTCTGCAAACTGAAGTTCCACACGCAGTTGACCGGATTTTATAGGGTGGAAATGTGCCTCGTCGCTGCCTTGGTCTGGAGTGAAATCAAAGGCCCACAAAGTGTAAACTCCGACATAATCTTCGTACGAAATACCGTGAATGGCGTTGGTTCATAGTTGCCCTGTAGCTTCGTACAGGGACAAGTACGATCTCAAGTAATTCTTCTGGGCAAAGTTAGGTTCGAAGGGTCTGGTACACAAAGTCTTGCCATCGCGACTGACTTCGATCTTGGACACTCTGTAGTGCTTAAACTGGAAAGGATTTTGATCGTGGGCTCCGTTGAGGGCTGCATTACTAACGATGCCAAAGATTAAACGTTTGGGTAACTGTCCTTGGAACAGATGATCTTCGATCTTGGATGTTTTCACTTCTACACGTCGTATCGGATACTTGGCGGTCGATCGGCTCAATGTTTGACTGACGTCGTTTCCCGCTTTAGGTAACACTTCTACACGACGCACGTAAAGTCTGGCTTCTTGGATGATGGTTTTGTACTCGTTGGCATGAGCCATCAAATGGAAAGCGACACTGCTGCGATTGAGTCTCAGGCGAATATCCAGTCCGTTCAGCAAATACTTGTCTTGCAACCACATGTCCAAATGCAAACGATCCAGGATTTTCCTTTGACGGTTGTTAAAACCCACAATGTGAGGATTGTCATCGCCTGTCAGGGCTGTGTCGTTAAACGTGTCTTCACCTGCGGTGTCAGGTTTCCATACCACGCAAGTATCCGGATGAGTGTTCTTGGCCTCTTTTCCGTACGTCAAAAGATTTTCTAGGTACGCTCGGTAAGGGTAAGTATCCATGCTGCTGCTGACCAGTTTGTTATTCAAGTACAAATCCACTTCGCTGAACAAGGAATGCACGAAATTGTTGACGGGAGCTACTCTGGCATCGGCTCCCGGATTGGTGTTGTCGGTTTTGATCACTTTCAGTTTTAGATACAAGTAACTGCTATTCAGATCGAGATAATCTTCCGGTTGTCCTTTGATTTCAAACTCGATGGGAGCTGAATCCGTCAAAGAGGAGACGGGATGAAATTCGACCCATTGGGATTCTTGCATCGTCATCATGGTGGGTGGCTTGGCAAACAGATCCAGTTCCGACTTGGAACAAGCACAAGACTCTCGCTGCATCATTTTCTTTTTTTAATAATCAAAAACGTCTAACTCTCGGACGGTTTTTCTTTTCTTAGACTTTCTAGCTCTAGGGGTGTGAAGTCCTCTAAAGGAGTGTTCTCGTCGTCTTTTCTGCCTCGTCCATGCCGTGGTGTCAGGGAAGCAGGAATGCCTGACTCGGCATTGCCCAGGGCATTTATAGGAGTTTCTCGCCGACCCAAAAGGTCTTTGCCCGTTTGAAGCAAGACATTTTTGCCTGCTCTCAAGAAAGCTTCTTTGGGGTTTTGTTTGTCAATGATGACATTTTGGAGAAATTCTTTACCTTGCGTCAACGCGGAATCTTTTAAGGCGTGCAATCCCCGTGTCACCATCGGTTTCAAAACGGGAACCACTGTACGAAAGGCCGATTTGAGCATATCACCTAAACCATGTCCTCGCTGCCGAGCGACTCCTTGGTACACAGGATACATGACTGACAAAAAGTGAGAGTAATCGTTTTCGAAAATAGAGTTTCACTGTGACTTTCCCTTTGGTGAATGAAATATTTTGTCCCAGATCTCCTTTTATAGTAATGTTGACAGTGTCGAAATAAGACTTACTGACGGGCAAATAGTGAGGATGTACAAATTCGCGGTGAACGTGATAGGTGTTTCCACCTTCCTCGTCAGCAGCCGTGGCAGAATCCACTTCGAAAGAAATGACACGCAGTAACGGTACGGAGGTGTGTCCCACTACGTTGTACTCCACCACATCGGAGTACACAAAAATTAAATTCAGTCCTTAGTTCATTTCTACAGGGAATCGAAAATGTTTCGCAAAATCCAAGTTACCGGTCATGGCTGGTATTTCGTTTCTCATCTTGATCAACTTGGGGTCTCCACCCAAAATGTCAAACAATTCACGACAAAATGTAATGGCCAATACTTTGTCCTCTGAAAATTTCATCATTAGACGACGAGCTATTTTGTGGTACTCGATCGTGACACTTCATCTGGCTTTCTCCAAGGCTTTACCAAACATGAAATTGAACTTCTGAGCAATGGTGTTCATCAAATGTTGACCACTAAAATAATAGCCCGCAGGAATGTTCAAAAAATAAGTGGTTCGTTTAGTTTTGGGGTCTTGTGAGTTCATAAAGTCAGCTACACTAGCGCGTTCATCCATGGCTTGTTGCACTTGTTCGTCATAAACTTCTACCGTAAAAGCGTTTTCATTTTCGACGATATTTTTGATTTGTGTAGGATGAATCATTTCCACCAAAGCCACTTCCCAATGGGCTTCGTGATCCAATTGGATGGCTTGAGGTAATCTGGCCGAGAAACAGCACAAAGTGTTATTGGGAAACACCTCCATGGAACTGTCACTGGGTAACGTTAAGTAAAGTTGGTTGTTCATAATTCCAGAGTTCTAGCGTCCGAGGAGTCACTGGAAGTCAGAGGAGTGTCGAAATGAGGATGGTTAGGGTGACTGTTGGAACTAACGTTGGACACAAGACTCCCGTTGTTCTTGTTTCTGTTAGAGGAATATTTCAGAGACGGATTGGGAAGAAGGTAACCGATGCAACTGCTAAGTAAAATGGTCCACAATTGTTTGTCTCCTTGTTGCAAACTCAAATTGGCAATGGCAGCGCCGATCACACAATACACCACAAAGATTTGGCAGAAAAAGACGATTTGCATTTTAGGCACTTGTTCTCCACACCACACCCACAAGGGTTGCTTTTGTAGATCTTGCAGAGAAGAACTGGGGGAAGGAGTGGTCACTGCAGTAGCTGAGGCTGTGTTGAAGGGCATGATGGTCACCTCTTTTTATAGTCGATGAGTTGCGAAGCGTCGATCCAAGAGTCAAAACTGGGAGGATATCCTTTCCAACGTACTTTGACTTCTTTGACACCTTTCTTTCCTACTTTTCGGGTTCTTCGATCGAGTATGCTTTCGATCTCATACACGTCGTCTTCTTTTTTGGTCACACGTTGTAACTCGGGCAAGTAAAACGTTCCTTTTAACACTTCTCCGTTCATGTCTTCTAATTTATAGACGGGAGGATGATGGCCACGCACACGTTCGGCGACACGAAACAATTCGGTGGTCCAATTGGGTAAGTAACCTTTGTCGAAAGTGCCTTTGGTTTTGCCAATGCGCACCCAATCTCCTGCTACCAATACTCCACCTTTCTTGGGGACACGCACTGTCAGACGGTCACTTCGTTGTCGGGAGTCACTTCTTGGGGGGCACGCCCTATGCTCCGACGGTAAGATTGATTGTACGATTGATTGTACGATTGGGCGAGGTGTGGCAAGACGTCGATGTACTTGAGAGTGTGTTGATGCGTAAAATATTTGCACATGCGATCTTTCAAGGTGCGTTGAAAACGTTCCACGATGCTGGCTTTGGTTTCGGGATTCTCGGTGGTGAAAAAATGAATGTCACGTTTCTTCAATTCTTTTTGGAAAGCTTGGTTTAGAAATTCGGTGCCTTTGTCAGTATGCCATCGAAGAGGGTGACGCCCGCTTTGTTTCAACACCAGTTGCAGGGCTCGCACTAACTCACTGCTCGATTTGGAAGTCAATGGTACGACCCAAGCAAATTTGGAAAAGACGTCGATGACACAAAACAAATATTTGTAGCCACGATTGTAGGTGGCCAAATGAGAGACATCGGTTAAATCGGCTTGCCATTGGTGATCGATACCCTCTACTTGGGTGCGACTTCTGGAAAATTTTCGTCGAATGGGTTTGTGTAAGGTGTACGTGGCTTGTTCTTGTAACCAGCGTTGCACATGAAGTAAACGGATACTTTTCAGTCGAGTTTTGGCAGCACGATACAATTTCTGAACTCCTCCGTAACCTGCGGGATGGGATGGATCGTAGTAAATGCTGGCTAACACCTTCTCCATTTTTAATAAGTGATCCAATCTTCACTGATGCTACTCTGAATGGGACGAGGGGGTGGTTTAGAAACGGTTTTACGTGTCCGATGTGCCACGGGTGTAGAAGTGGAAGGTAGTGGTGGTGGTGGTGGTGGCAATGGGATGGCTTTGGTCTTCTTTTCCTTTTTCACTTCTGCTTTCCCTTCTTTCTTTTTCACTTCTGTCGAAGGAGGAGTGGACATCATCTTTTTAACCCAAGCTTTAAGTTCTTCTCGCTGCGGTGTAGGGGAAGGGGTCAATAAGGACGCTGCAATCTTACTAGGGATGGGAGCTGCTGACGGTGTTTGAAAGACTTCTCTTGACTCTTCTTCCTCAGGCAACCATGGGGCTGCATCTGTTTTGACCACTGGGAGTGGTAGTGGTGGTGGCGGTAGTGGTGGTGAACTTTTCATCAAGGCCTTATAATCTTTCAGAGTGGGTGGAGCTGTTTCGTCTAAAGCTTTTTGGTGAAAGAGTTTCAGTCGTTGCAACAACTGACCGTACCGTTGAGATTTTTCCGTTTCTGACAAATCGCTGCGATCTATCAACGATTGCAGTTCATGTTGTAACTGGGACATCTCGGTCAAATGAGGATTGGGAGGTAAATTTGGGGTTGGTTGTTCTTGCCAACGATGGTATTCCATCCATCGTTTGTGAGAGACTAAAGCTAGTTTTCGTCCTTCCATCAGATTTCAAGGATCAAGTCTGAGATCTTTTGACTCCAGTGTCCTCCTTTTATCTTCTTGGTCTTTTATCTTGGAATTAGGGCGGGTATAATATGTCCCATTGCACTCAGTATAGGTTTCGCTACATTGGTAATAAGTCCTAACAGGGGTAAAATTCCTCCGCGTTGCGCCAACATCTTTTACTTTTGACGAATGGGTATTTTCTTTTGGAACATTTGGCGAAGAACGTGTCGATGTTTGGCTAAGCAATTTTTCTGATGTTTAGTCAAAGGTATTGTGCCTTTCAAGACGTTCAGACAACATTCGCTCACCGTATCGATGACATCTTTGGAGGCAGTTTGGATGAGTTGTTTTCGCATGGGCGGAGGAGCTTTGGACATGACAGACAACATGTCCCAGTGTTTGACTAAACGGGGAGGCAGTCCTTTCCTTTTCTTTCCTTTGGGAATAGAAGAAGGATGTCTTTTTTCGGGTGACATCTTTGTTTGTTGATTCCGGGACACACACCAAAAATACACTAACGTCGATGACTTGTCATACAGCCTTTTATCCTTTTTTGGGGGGACTATCGCTTCGCCATAAAGGTGACGATGTGTTTTCCAAAATCGCCAAATAATCCTCCTCTTTGGCGGTTCTTCTTTTTCTTTGGAGGAGTGAACCTTTTCTGGGGGTGACGTCGATGTTTGGCTAAGTGTTTTTTCGCATGACGAAACTGTCGTTTTCTTTTTCCTTTCTGGACAGGAGAACGATGATGAGGTGAGACCTTTTGGTGCACAACATGCACTAAAGTCCATGGTTTCACATGCGCCCTTTTATCTTATTTTTTTTTTCATGCCGTACTTAGCTGCATTGAGTATCTGACCTATCCACTCCCTGGGAAAGATTCCTCCTCTTTGGTGACTTCTTCTTTTCTTTGGACGAGTGTGTCTTTTCTGGGGGTGACGTCGTTGTTTGGCTAAGCGTTTTTTTGCATGACGAGACTGTCTTTTTCTTTTTCCTTTCTGGAAAGGAGAACGACGATGAGGTGACATCTTTTGGTGCACAAACAATACACTGACATCCATGGCTCGACATGCGTCTTTTATCTTATTTTTCTTTTGGAGCCTGTCCTGTACCCTTGTGACAAAATTATCGGCTATCTTATAGAATTCAAGGAAATGGCCAAAGAAACCTCCCTTTTGGTGGTTTCTCCTTTTCTTTGGACGAGTGTGTCTTTTCAGAGTGTCGCCGATGTTTGACTAAGCGCTTTTTAGGATGACGTGACTGTCTTTTTCGTTTTCTTTTTCCTTTTTGGACCGAAGAAGAACGACGATGGTAACGGTGTACACTTCTTGGAGGGGACATCTTTGGGCGTGCAGCAGCACAAAAACACTGATCCGTATTGTTTGCCTCGGGTCTTTTTTATACTGGAATGCGTCGTCACTGATTGTCTTTACGTCGTATCAACTTGATGACAGGCAACACACGTCGTGGAGGAGTTCGCAACGGACTAAATCGGGACAGTTCTTGCTTGGACAAATCCAGTAAACTCTGTAACACACCCGTTCTCTCTTGGACTTTGATTTTGGGGGCAGGTACTTTGTGAGCGGCGGCCACAGCCTCTAAAGAGGAAGAGGGTGTCACCGCTGGAGGAGAAGTTTTTGGAGACACTCTCTTGTCAGTAGAAGCTGTTTTCCGTGGACTTTTCTTTTTCTTTTTCTGAGGCTGTGACCTGGTCTTGACACCGTTGCTATTTTTATTTTTATTATGGGCACGTTTGGGCGTGGCTTTTTTCTTGGGGACGACTTTGGGAGCATTAAGATCCCATTTTAAGAGGGAACGAATGATGACACCTCCTAGAGAACCGCTACCTCCAGGTTTCAAAATGATTTGCTTTTTGGTTTGAGTGTCGATGCGAGGATCGGCTAGTTGCGTCAAGGCGCCTTTGTTTCTCTCAAATGAACGTTTGGTTTGATGTGGAATCTGAATGATGTCTTGCAGTAATTGACGTGCTGTCACCGTAAACCATCGTAAGACTTCCTTGAGACTAGCTTCTAAGACACGAGCACGTATTTGTGGATTTTTTTTCACGACTGATACCGTACAAGGCACGAATCAATTTAATGGGAAGATGAGACTGAAGGGACGTCATGTTGACGATGTGTGAGACAGCGAAAAGTGACCGAGGCTTTTATAGATTGTTTTTGGTGATTGTGATTAAGTCGACAAAGGGGACGTGTACACGACAGGCCCTCCGTCTTGGCACCAGTGGTGAAACAGATGGGTACGAAATCGCAAATAATCGGGAGTGGTGGGTTTTAAATCCACGAGTAAATAAGCGTGTGGGGTTTGAGTGGCATCGTCGTACGCATTTGTCAGCCAAAGCGTCCCTAACTGTTTGGCTAAGACTTGTACTTGCGATTTATCTCTAGGACTTTTAAACAACACCACGTAATGAGCGTTGAGACTGATGGTACGATGGGCTTTACTTTGTTGAAACAAATTTTGGGTGATGTAAATGACATTGGCATTACGATGATGTCCTTTGCGCGTAAACCAGAGTTTACTTTCATTATCGTCTTCTCCTAACATGTCGTCAAAAATAGCCAAATGAGTTTGACTAGGGTCAGACACGATCCCGTCATCCTCGCCAGGAATGCCTTCCACAAAGACGATAGAATCGCCTTGACTTTCTTGCAGAAGGCTGCACGCCGATTGCCACTCTTTGTAACACCACACGATGCTTTGAGCGGGACGATCGATCAAATGATGTTTATGTTCGATCAAACGTTTGACAAATTCGGTTTTGCCTGAACCGCTAGGTCCGGCAATGAGCATGTTAAAGGGATGGCGAAGATACAAGGCCTCCCAACTAGTCCGATCTACGTGTTCGTCAATGACTTTGAAAGTGGAGGAAGAGGGAGCAGAGACAGTAGAGGTAGCCATAGTAGTGTAAGAAATGTCACTTTTGACATGAAGACAGACAAGACAGGAGTTTTTATACTTTTTTCAGGACACGTTTATTGTCATCTTTAAAAGTGAACAACACAAAAGACAAAAATACATAAAAGCCAAATGGCTAAGTACATGAATAAAAGAAACATCAAAACGATCATAGTGGAATATAAACAAGTCTCTGTACAACATTTGTGATGATCGTAGGGGTACTATGTAATGTCCTTAGAGTCTCTACACTCCTTGGCACAATCACACAAGAGTCCTCCCGGAATGGCCTTTCAGGGATGTCGATCACGGTCCTGTCCTGAAGAGAGTGGTTTTCCTCGGTCACGACTTCTTCTTCTTCTTCTGGCACTGTCACTAACACTGGTTTAAAAGTTACCTTTTTCACGGAACGTTTTAATTTTTTAGGATTACAAATCTTTGGCATAGTGTGCCACTTCTTTTGTCCATGCCTCAAACCCCCAACTTTTCCAGTCACGTACATCTTTTCAGTGAGGGTGTAAGTCACAAGCTACACACACGTCGTCGTACACATCTTCAGTGCCTAAAGGTTGACGAATCTTGTTTTCCCGTA
>JAECUM010017715.1:0-66278 GCA_016617855.1 Megalonaias nervosa
TCGGTCCATTAAATTACAAAAACCACGAGTGGTGCAATATAAAGATTAGATTATCAAATGTACACCAACAGCATAGTAAATAATTCAAAGGTATCTGGTCAATGCCAATGTATACAGACTGTTACTTCCTGGTTCATTCCACACTTTAGACAGGTATTTTCGACGCGATTCAAGATAGTACACAAGTTAGAAGCGTCATAATAAGCGTTTTTTGATTTCGGTTGCTGAGCTAGGCTAAACCCTTCTTTACCCCATAAATAAACCCTTCAATCACACTGGAGTATGTGATATAAACAAGTGCACACGAACCCTTTGTGATCCTTCCCCAATGTGCGCACAAGTGAAGTTATCACATAGATGCTCCAGTCAGGACAATGCACTGACAAAAATGCTGGCAGACTGATGAATATACTCTGGCAAATAGTTACTCGATGGTTACTGCCTGTAGTTTAATTAACTGTTTTTGTTCAATATCGTCCCGGTTTCGTATCTGTGCGCGGAGACGTCAGTGGTTTTCCATTTCCACCAGTACCAATTTTAACTCACATATGTTAATTGTTTCATCTTCAATAGCCAAAGAGTATTGTTCACTAATCGTGCTGAGACTAATATATGACGCTGAGAAAAGTTATGAATAGATACGTATTCGTGAATGTAATCGTAAATGTAATTACATGAAAATTATTTTACCAGCGCCCATTGATATAGCCCAGACAATAATTCCAATAGTACTAATAATAACGGTAACAAACTGATCAACACCAAGGTGATTCCACATCGATACTATTTGTGGAATCACCGATTGTTGCCGCGGTGATTCCACAAATAGTATCGACGACGATAAACAGGCGTTAGTATTTCACGTATAGCGCGGTTCTCTTGGTGATCTCATCTCGCAGTTAGTGTTACATTTCAATAATTTTCTCACGTTGAAAAACTGAGGGTCTGCCATAGTTCTTCTATTAATAATGTGATCTCGAAGTAGAATTACCTGGCATTCATCACGTGCAATACACATACATCTAAACTTTGTTTTACTGGTACAATTGTTATGCAATCAGAGATAATTGTTTGTTTGTTTGTGATTGGGATTTTTAACGTAGCTTTAACAATTTTTCAGTCATATCGCTAGGATGTCTGCAGTGTGACAGTTTATAGTGATATCTAGCACTGGGGCATCCTGCCGTAGACATGTAGCATGATGTCCCACCCAGTCACATTATCCTGACACCAGGCCAACCAGTCTTAACACTAACCTCTTAATGCTAAGCGCCAAGCGAGGCAGCTGTTAGTACCATTTTTTCAAGTCTTTGGTATGACTCGGCCGTGGATCGAACCCACAACATCCCGCATCCGAGGCGGACGCTCTAACCACTAGGCCACCCGAGCGGTGCAATCTGAGAAAATATCTTTCGGTGTAAATATTTAATTTTTCAGCGATTTTGCGTTTTTAGGGCCTGGCTTTACGCGCTAATAAAAGCATATGGATTACGCCACTGAAGAGTCCTGTAAACGATCATATTGTCTTCGCCAAAATACTGTTACACGAACAAGTGCATCCTTGTTGAATTGCAGTCGAAATTTTTCTCTTCTTGGTTGGGTCAATATACGTGCAACATAATCAACGGAGAATGCAACTGGGGTGGATTGGTCGGTCAACTTGGGAAGGTGGAGGTTGCGAGTAGAGAGTCCAACTGTAGATTAGTATAGGCGGTGACGGCATTGGCCAAGGTGTGTTGTGCTGCACTATTTAAAACACGGGCCATGCATGATACCAACTCCCATGCATGCCCTGTATAAGTCGAAGTGGGAGGAGAGAGGCTATTTTCCGCTTGTTGGAAAATTGCCATGGAAACGAAATCCAGTACAGAGCCCACGGCGACGATATTGCGCACTAACTGTTAAGTATCGTCGAAGGCCGCTCGGTCCATACGTATGGAGTGTGGTTTGGACATCCCCAAAGCGGCGATATCCAGGTCTATTGTTGGGATTTCCCAGTGAAAAGCTGGCGTGTGACAACGGTAGAAACGCCGACGAAAGTGAGGTGGAAGGCTTTTTTTGTCTAAAGAAAAGTCTGTTAATGCCGAGATCCTGCAACTGGTGGTTAAGACAGTTCAGGATGTCTGTCATTCTTCCCGACTGCAGGAGTAACTTGAAGGCAGGCTCCTCCTTCTTTGCCATAAGATCAACAGAAGCTGGGACTCCAGTCCATAATTTGGTGTTCGTGGAGGAGGGGGAGGTCGGCAAACTTCCGGGGGTGAAAGGCGGAATACTTCCTCAATGGAGGCCCGGAAGGCCGAATCTTCACGTGACATCGTATAGTCCAGAATCGATGATATTCCTTGAGAACAAGCATCATCATCGTTCGGGGCACGAGGTGAGTCTGAAGAGTGACGAGATCTGCCGTCAACGAAACTCGTAGTACGTCCCAGATTAGAAACCGTGACCTCCAGACCTACACTGGGAAGGGAGGCTCTTCCCGTGGCAAGGTGTCGGGAGACTGGTGAAGTGATGTCTGTAGAAGTATGAGGAGCTAAATGAGGCATTCGTGCCGGCGGAGTCCTGAGGAGGAATATGTATTGGAGTGGTCCCTGAGTATGTCGACGTAGGTCTGTTTCGACGTACTGGGATAAAGGCTGTTGTGTGATCGAGTCCTAAAATGAGGATGTTCTTTCTGCTCCTAACCAATCGAACATGGTCTAGGCCGGTCGCAACGGAAATAGGCCGTGTGTGTGGGAGGAGTATCATCCGACTCATAGTGTTGGGGCAGATTTATGGGATGCTTGATCCACGTAACCTGTCCGTATATCTGTGGATTGTGAGGGACGTGATGGCTGTTAAGCTCTTTCATTCGTTGCTCCGCAAGAGAAATAGAGTCAAGTCCGATAGGAATCACCAGTAAAACTGGGTCTGGAGGAGGTGACTTGGGTGCCGTGGCAGTTTCTGATCTTGTTGATTTCCGGCGCTTCGTGGCTGAAGGGAAAGAGGTCGAGTTGTCCCCTTTTCCGCCAAAAAATCCTGTACCGATGAAAGGTCAGCTTGCAGACTGATGATGACATCATCTTTTGAAGTCCGTTTCTGTGTTTTGTCCATAGTTCAAACCTGTAAGTACAATGAGCAGAAAATATAAACACGAGGGGCCTAGTCCTGCCACCCTTTAGGTACTATCAGTGCGAGCTAAGCTTAGCGTTGGCCCATTAAGTGATAATAGGCAGTCTAATGTCAACGAACCGCACAGAGTATAATGCTAATAAATATACAACTATATGCCTGCACAAGTCTTGTTTGGATATCGATACGGTGCAGAGCTGACCAAAAGAAGGTTACCTTGAAAATTATGTGATAGCAGACGAATTTAACCAATACTACCTGTCGGAGAGGTCAAGGACGTCGTGGATAGGTATATTCATTGATGGGTGGTGTCAGGACGCTAAGACTGCCTTGGTTAGAAACAGCAGACAAAGCAATAAAGGGGATATATATATATATATATATATATATATATATATATATATATATATATATAACGGTATTTATTTTTAATTGTTTGTTAGTTAGTCTTAACATTTTTTAAAAATTTCATTCCATGCTACTTTAATGTAGCATTGTATGCTGGACTTGACCTTGTCCAAAATAGAGTTAATTTCTGCTTGACCTGATTGACTTTTTTTTTTTTCATTTTGTGTAAACAACTAATACATAGCTAAATTATCCTCTCTGTGTATGGGCTTAATATCAGGATCATTATTAATAGAAGAGGTAAATAGGTTTATTTGAGTCAATTGTTGGAGTTTCCCCAAGTGAATTATACATAATCCAGGTTATTGTTTTGTAAACATCAGGATCATTCTAGAAGGTTATTTTCGATTAGGTAATGGTGTTTTTTAGATAATGCTAATTGTGACCCGAAGACAAGTAGAGAACGATATAATCTAGTGATTGTGAGGACATAGTCATTCATGCTTTAACATCTAGCACTTTCAAGGTGTATTATGTTTTAACCAGTTGGGCTGAATCTTTCTCAACAAATTACTGAAGTAATTATTTTCTCTGGAAATACAGAAGTGCTTTGATAAAATTCTTGGATAAGACATTCACTGGAATTTACACTGAATTCGAACCTGGAATTATATTTCTGTGATTCAACAAAAGACTTGACACATCATCACTCTATAAGCTATAACAGACATGTCATTGCCTTCAGTTTTTGGATTTCTTCAGAACTTGTACTGAGTTTTATTCAGGACTTCAAATTACTAGGACTTGTGTCTGTAATTCTTGGATTCTTTTGGGGATTTAATCCGCAATACCGTAAGTTAATATTTATCATTTTCACTTTGTATTCTAGGGAAATAAATTTGTTAAATTTTATAAAGCTTGTTGTCTTTCACGCTTTTCTGTTACTTATTTTAGGAGCATAGATTCATAACACTAAGTATAAATAATTACGATATACAGATAATACTACCTGTAGAAAGGCTCAGAGACGGTAAAATTGCCGTGCAAAGAATGCCCGTCTGTATGTACCAGATTTATACAGACAGAGTTCTGAAAAGTATAAGAAACTGGTACATGTAATTAATGCAGCCTGGATCTATCCAGTGGGGACATAATAGCCGCCCGTGCAAGTGACGAAGAGGTCTAAAATATATAATATATATACACACACACATATACATACAACAAGTATGAACAAATGTTGGTGAAAGTGATATATAAGTTGGAAATAGAGATGGAGTATACTTTCCTTGAAGTGAAAGGACTATTCCATCTGAAACAGGTATGCTTCCAAGATGAAAATGGATGGCGAGGTCTCTTGTGAAAAAAGCTCGCAGAAGTAGTAACTGAAATATCCTTACATGTTGCCACAAAGTCTTATAGGTAAGGGGAGATCACTCTGCCCGACCGCCACATGGGTCGGCAGACAGCTTTTAGCTCCGTTTAGCTAAAATTAGTACCTGGGAAGGCTGGATTTGTGAGGTAGCGATAGTTCTCCTAAGTTATTATGATTGGGTAATGTATTCAAAGAGGAAATGCTTGGACATGAGGGGGTACTTATGCCCAATGGGCTGCCTAAAAAAGGTGGTCGCTCTCATAGTAAGTCTAAATTGCAAGCAATGAACTAGCTGGCTGAACCATTTCCTCAAAAGGTCCCCCATACTGGATGGCCAGTGATGGCTGGACGGCTGGTAACAGTGGAGCGGTATAATGAGTTGGATCCAATGGATCCAGTACAAACCCCATGTGTCCTGACTTACAGGCCTGAAGGCTATGCTTGGATAGGCGGGGGGGACTTATGCCCACTGGGCTGCCTAAAATTGGGGGACACTCATGATCTCCTGTGAACTTTAGGTTGTCTTTGACATATTCCATCCTTCCTTCCCTTTGATGAGCACACATCACATGTGCTGTATCTCATAGATGATATTCATATAGTATATACAAAACAAGAGTCACGGTAGACTTCCATGCTCTGAAGCTGCATTTATTGCATTTAGTTGACATCTCTGCTGAAACGACATAAGAAAAAACAAAGCATATATTAGTTCATCATGTTACTAACTCACTAATATATTACTAATGGAGTAATCGAAAATAATGTCACATCTGATGCCTTCTACAATATGCTCTAACTAAGTTGACATTTCTACTGAAATGACACAAGGGAAAACTGACCAAAATTTAGCTATGCAGCATGTTAATAACTTGCTAAAACCAACTCCTTTACTAATGGAGCAAGCGAAAATAGTGTTATACTAACTTGTAAATGACAACATGAAGTTTAAGATAGCATGGTGTAACATGGTCTTAAATATATCAAGTTCATAAAGGTGACAAAGTCACTCAAATTTTGGCAAAACTTTTTAAAATAATGTATAAAACCTGCAGAATGATTGTCCCACACAATAAATCCGACACGAAAATTACATGGTCCAATCTGAACACAAAAACAGTTTGGATTGTCGAAGGTAAAATGTATGATGTTATCAGTACAGCAGTGAAGCTAAAAATTTGTGACACCTAGCGGTGGCAAGGGGATGTAATATGCAAGAGTTATTGCCCTTTGTCTATATGCGACAGACAGGAAGAGATGATTTTCATCTTTCACTAGGGATGGATTTGTGAGGTAGCAGGCTAATATTCCCGATATAATGTGATTGGGGCACATATCTAAAGGAGAAATGAGAAACGGCATGTCAAAGGCCTAAAGCATGTTGGCAATAAATCATATAAAATAAACAGAGTGCAAAATAATCTTTTTCATCTTTTAATAGTAATAATATTTAATCTGTACATATCGTACAATATATTACAATATTGTCTTCTTCCATTTAATTCTTTTCACATTTCTACAATGCAATACATACATCAGACAGTACATAAAAGCTGACATGCTCCTAAAGGAATGATCAAATTTCAGCTATAATATAGAAACATTATTCTAAAAGTGAACACTCTAACATAATGTATTCATTTATTTTATGTCTAAATTAAGCAGTATCAAAATAAAGAACGAATGGTAATTAAGGACACTGATTGCTCTGTATAAACCTGAAATAAAACAATAAAATTTAAGACTGCATATCCCAGAGAAATAATGGATCCATTACAAATGTTAATTTTAACCAGTTTATTTGTATTGTTGACATGTCTGGTTTTAATGGGTTCCACAAGGGGATGTTATTGTTATACTGGAAAATCATGACAGCAAGTTTCTTTCTAACGACTCTACAGATCAACTCAATACAATCCTACGGATACTTTGCTTAACATCACGCAAATTCTGACCTCCTTCAAATATTCAAGACTTGGCTTAAAGCCATAAATGTACTTGTCTGGTGGCATCCATTAGTTTCTTCCATTCATTCATTTAATTCATGATCACTCCATTATGTGTCAACAATAATACAAAACAACCTCATTCATTCTATCCATAAACCCCAACCTGTAATTAGAAAATAGAAAAACACAGCCACCATCAAGATTCCAACCTGTGTCCTCTACATCACTCAGGCACACCTATCACTAGAAAAAGAGGTATAAACCAACTTGGCTCCTGAGTTAATGACCTCACATACTTTCAACTGCTACATAAAAAAGCCATATACACATCTGGATAAAAGGCTTGCAGATGCAAATGGTCTTTTTTAAAAAAAATTCTTTTTTATGAAAATTCATTTCTTTTTTATGAAAATTCATTTCCACTATCAGTCTCCGAAACAGGTATTACACAACAATTCAAAACCAAAAAGGAATAACAACAGAATATGAAGTTAAAACATAAAGGATATAAATAAGACAAGTGGAATACCCTGTCTGACCTCATCAAAAAATGGATGTCCATTTTTTATGTTTTCACTAATGCCAAAGATGGCTGTAACTTTCTCACAAAAACACCACCACAGAAATCATCCATTCACAATGCCACACACTGCACTTTTAAGTTAGCTTGACTTGTCTTGCTGGTACATCTATAATAAAAAATATCTTGTTTATCAATTTCTGCCAATGACTTGACTAGCATGCTTTCCAAACACCCACCTCATCCCATAAACATCAAGGTCTTGCCACCAGCCTGGACACTTAAAGTTCATTAAAATTTAACTAAAAGAATTCATTGAAACAGGTTTATTCAAGCATTATACTAAATCTCACCAAGTATGCCCACTGTGATAGCTTTAATTTGTACAGTTATTATTCTTCAATTCACTTGATCATCTACTTTTCTTCAAGTCTGATTTCCCCAGCTAGAAACCTCATGTCAATCATCATGTCCTCAACTAGAAATCTCGTGTCCAATCATGTCCCAACTAGAAACTTCATGTCAATTATCATGTCCCCAACTAGAAACCTCATGTCCAACTATGTTCCCATTTAGAAATATCATGGGTGACCATCTAATACGAGAAGCCATTCCTTTTTGATGTCCAAAGCTTCACTTGTCCCATGAGCAAGTTGAAAATCCGTCTGTCTGAGACTTCAATGACCTTTATACCTTAAACCAGCAAGCACATCAGATTTCTTTAGTGAACAAATAGACCTATCCTGTGCCTAACCCAAATTTCCTGAACTGAAACTATAGCACCCAGACCTCCGCCAAGTCAGCATACCTGAAGCATCATCGGCCAAGACAATATCTGGAATGCTTGGCTTGGTGCACCTAAGAAATCTTAAGGTACTCAGTATCTTTAACTGTCATACTTAACATTACTGAATGTTCTTAAACAATGTGTCAGTACAACCGAAGACAGATTCCATCCCCTCAAGTGCCATGCATGCCTTTTAAGCTGCTGAACAGCATAATATGGCCCAAACATTTTTGTGAAAACTGTGTGTTAACATTCAACAAGATTCATAAGGGACACTGAAAAAAAATCATCTGCTTGAGAGTATATATACAAGTTCTACGGCTGTCTAGTACCAGCAATTTTAAATGTAATTTAAATGCATTTCTTGTATATTTCTGTTTATCCCACCTCATTTAAATAAAATTTGTCAAGCTGGTCTGTCATAGAACATGGGAATCACAACTCTTATGTTTCTTGGGCTTAAATATGTCTTTGTTACCAAGCCCGTCTTCCGATGGCCACAAAACACTGTTGCAAACACAACTTCTGTGTAACCTGCACATATGCCCATCTTTAGAGACATCAAAGCTCCGTATTATCATTATAACAGATTGAGATTTTTAACAAATACCACTGATGAATGTGTTAAAGTCCTAGCTCATTTTAGATCGTTTTCTAGCAATGGCATCTTCAACTGCTCTAAGCTGTTTAAGAAGTTCTTCTCGCCGTGAGGATGTGCTCTTCTTAGCTTTCTGTGCCTGTGCTACTGTCGTGACAGCAGGCGGGGCAGCTGATGGCTTGGCTGGGACTTTAACTGGAGTTGGTGGAGGACGCTGGATGACCTTTGTTGGTGATGCTGCGGCTTCCTCTCGTTCTGGTTTTTTTACCACTTTGTCTGACATTACAAAATACATGACTTAAAAATCACACATACAGGAGAATAAGCTTAAGTTGTACTGTTTTGCTTCAAAGTAACACCACTTAATATATATACAAAAATACAAATCATATGGCAAATAACAGTCCTTTCAAGTGCACTGAATCCAGCAAGGGATCACGTTTGTCAGGGACTGATTAAGATAAATGCAATAAACTGACTACGAACAGTGCAAAACTAGTATCTAACTAGACTGAGTGCTTTCAACTCTTAATTAGTATTTTTCAAAGGCATAAAAACCCCCACAGACAAGACAAACAAAAAAAACCGAAAAACCATTGTGTTTGCAAAACTTTACATGACTATGACTTGTTGTGGATGCTGGAAGATATTTTATATTTTATACCTGTTTCCAGCATCCGCAACAAGTCATAGTCATGTAAAATTTTGCAAACACAATGGTTTTTCTGTTTTATTGTTTATCTTGTCTATGTTTTGTATTTGCCTTTGAAAAAGACTCATTAAGAGTTGAAAGCGCTCAGGCTAGTTAGATACTAGTTTTGCACTGTTCGTAGTCAGTTTACTACACACTCACATACACACACATATATATATATATAGATACATGCACACATGTACGCACACACACACACATATATATACACACATACATAGAAACGAGAGAGAAAGAGAGAAAGAAATGTAGATTGAGACAGACTATAAATAATAAACAGATCCTGTCAATTACAAGCAAAGGTCAGTGATAGGGTGACATGCATAGAAAAATTTCATACCAGATTCAAGCATATTTCTGTAATTTCAAGTTCATTGCTCTTAAACTAAAGGCTATAAATTGTCACTACAAATTGTCACTTATTCTGGCAAAGACTATTTTACCAATATAACAAAAATCATTGACTTTTGAAGTGTCAAAAGGTTACTTTTGTTCAGTGATAACTACAAGCAAAAATATGCAGAGAATGCCATTCATTGTGACAATGATCCGTAAAATTGTCAAAGTGTGTAGGTGTGCCACCAGAAACCACAACATGGAACAAGCACATCTACTTAAGTTTAAATAATTATGGTGAAAAGTGAAACACTAGTAATTCTAGGGTCTGCCATTTATTAATCTTGCAACAGTTTACTTTGTACAAAAAGATATTTCAGTGCCATAATTTCAAGCTTTCAATCCTATAACATGTTCACAGTGTTTTAATTTTGAACTACTTTCCATAAGACATTTACTATTATCATCATCATCATTATTATTTTTATTATCATCAATTAATAAAAATGTCAATGAGAGTCTGTTTATATGGAATACTGATTGATCACTAAGAGTTTAAAATAATAAACTGCCCTATGAACCACTATAAAGTATTTGGCGATACTGGTAACAAAGTAATTACCTGGTTTGGGTGGTTGCACTGCAATGAGAGGTCTTTTTGCTGGTGGGCCCACTGGGCTTGGTTCTGCAGGACGCTTTCTGCTTGGCAACTGTGATGCAGCGCCTGCAGCAGACTTGTCAGCTGGCTGAAACACAATTACTCATGCAAATCAACAGTTTCACAAGAGATTTTAAAACCCAACAAATTATTATATATGTATATATCAAACTGGTGGGTACAAGTACTTTTTCAAAAACTGGAACATTCACCTCATGAATGCACTACAAAACGGTCTGCTGTTATAATATTTCTTTGAAACCAACAAATATTTATAAATTCAAAGCAGGATTCTGAAAAACACATACAAATACCAGTGCACTTAGAAGTAAAAATTTTAATTTTGAAATACAAAGCTCTGCTACAACATCTGGAGAAAGATCAAGGAAAGTCACTTGAAAATTTAAGAAAGCAGTGTTAATGCAATTCATATTTTGCATGATTTTCTTCAATAACAAAAAGTACAAAATACACTATACTCCAATTTCAACGTATTTCTTTCATTAAGTAGGTCTTCTTGAATATACTGACAAAGAAAGAAAAGAAAGAACCCTAGTCTCCCTACAAGTCTGACATCTGCATCTTGTTCCAACCAACACTGTATCACAACAATTTATTTTAAAAAACAAAAGATCCATTCAATAAAGAAAAAAACAAACAAGTAAATAAGTTGGAATATGGGTGACATGTCTGCTAGTGTCAGCTTTGAATTATTTATATTTGTCATTCATATAATTACTTGCAGTTCATTACATTGGATTGTTTTCTACTCTAACAAGTAAATTACCTTGCTAATCAATGTCAGCTTAATGTTTGATTTTTGGCCAACCGCTTTCAATGGATCCTTCGGTTTGGCCTGAATAACTGGTGGATTGGGTGGTTCCTGTCTGCCTGCAGGTTTGCCTCCCCTTGAGTCTCCTCTAGGGACAGCACCAGGAGGCACTGCTTTTACCAATGATCCTTTGGGCCTAGGTTTACCTTAAACACACACACATATTTACATGAATAAATTCTGCAGTGCTGTTTGTTTGTTGTTTTGTTGGTTGGTTTTTTTTTTTACATAAAGTTGCTATGTTAAAGATGTCACATTTTAACAGCTTTGAAAATTCTTCAGTAACCATCATATCAGACTGAACTCATTACACAAGGTTCAAGCTTTTCTGTTGATGGATACGATAGCTGTGCAAATGAACAATGAAAAAATATTTTCCATACATCACACACACAAAAAACTTTCACTGAACTACTTTAATATTCAATCACATATTTCACTGCAGAAGATAGTGTCCTTTCAGGCAAGCCATTGGTCCTTTCAGACAAGCCATTAGTCTTTTCTGACAAGCCATTGGTCCTTTCAGACAAGCCATTAGTCCTTTCAGACAAGCCTTTGGTCCTTTCAGACAAGTCATTGGTCCTTTCAGACAAGCCACTGGTCCTTTTAGACAATATGATTAACGTGTCACCTAACCAGAACAAATACAATAATATGGAATCACATGCCTTATGTGGACAACTGATTATATTGATAACTGATCCAATTATATTCAGTGTAATATTCAAAGACATTATAGTGCAATATTAGAACAATTGCTTTGCACCTCCGTGGACAAGGGTTTAATGCATGGTTTTGACACTAAAAGAAAACTGATGACCCATTTGAATTGATTCATGTCAAAAGACTATCCAAACCAAGAATTTGAGCCCTCAAACATCTTAAATGTGAACTGCATGAACTTGTCTTGCAAAAGACATAGTGAATATCAAGTTTAAATTTAAATAAGAAATCTTAATGCACAGAAGGTGAAGGTAGCACTTTCAAAGTCTGCATGATGACATGGTCTGGGCAATATTGGTTACAAAGTGGATGATGACAAGGTCTGGGTAATAATGGTTACGATGCCTGCATGATGACATGGTATGGGTAATAATGGTTACAAAGTCTGGATGATGACATGGTCTGGGCAATAATGGTTACAAAGTCTGCATGATGACATGGTCTGGGTAATAATGCTTACAAAGTCTGCATGATGACATGGTCTGTGCAATATTGGTTACAAAGTGGATGATGTCATGGTCTGGGTAATAATGGTTACAATGTCTGCATGATGACATGGTCTCGGTAATAATGGTTACAAAGTCTGCATGATGACATGGTCTGGGTAATAATGGTTACAATGTCTGTATTATGACATGGTCTGGACAATAATGCTTACAAAGTCTGGATGATGACATGGTCTGGGCAGTAATACTTAAAAAGTCTGCAAGATGACATGGTCTGGGTAATAATGGTTACAATGTCTGCATTATGACATGGTCTGGATAATGGGGCTTACAAAGTTTCCATGACATAGTCTGGTTAATAAAGTTTCAAATTCTGGATGGTGACACAGGACAATAATCATCTTGATACTCAATGTTTCATTCCACAATGGAAAATATAAAAAAATGCAGAGCAGACAGCTTTGAGTTAACTACCTATGGAACGTCTTGAAGGAGAAGGCGATGCAGATCGTGCTTTAGGACTGCCACCACCAATGTTACGATATAAATGTTCGGAGTCTGCACTGCCGCTAGAACTGGAGGAGGAACTTCGACTTTGTGATGATGCACTGCTACCGCTAGATGAGCGGGAGAAAGAAGAGGAGGATGAGTGACTTCGTGACCTTGACCTGGATCTGCTGCTCCCACTTGAGCTATGACTCTTGCTGCGGTTAGGACGATTAGATCTGCAATTAGATGGAATTGATTTAAGGTCACTTGGGGAAACTGTTACATCTGAAATATGAATTTATATGATTCCTAATACAGTTGTAGAAAAAAAGAAAAATTACAGTTTGATATTAAGTAAAGTGTCCATACAGGTCAATTTTCATCCTTAAAAAAGTAAATCAGTAAAACAGGCCTTCCAGGGTAAGTTGCCAATTTTGGGGGACTCCCCCAATGGGGATACATTTTTTTTTAAGTAGCCAGGTGTGAAAAGTAAAAGTAGCCAGGCAAATCACCCGTCTTCCACCTGACAACAAAAGCTCTGATTTTTTTCCATGTTCAAATTATGCGAAGTCCAGGGGTACATCCCAATGCTAATTTGGACCTCCTTTCTACAAACCTTAAATCTGACAACATGGCTCCTTCAATGGAAGTTGCTGATTCTGATAATGTTCTTACCCCAAACTTCTACTTTTTAAAAACAGTGTCCTACTCAAACAATTCATAACAGCCAGATGTGTCTTTATATACGTATAATTTACATCATTTTCCTTGCATGCCACTCATAAATGACCCAAATGAATGTTATTGTTCTATTCTATGCCAATGCCCAGCTAACTACATTCCCCATGCAGTAATGGTGTGTGTGTGTTTGTGTGTGTGTGTTTCAAACATGTCTTACAATCATCAAATGGTGTTAAAACATGCTGACCATGATTAGCACGATAATGGCAATATGGTGCCAACTAAAACTCTTCTAAATGAAGTACAACAATATAAAATATAAAAGGCAAGGAAGTTAAAACTCTGTAAAAATTAAATAAAATGAAAAATAAAGGTAAAACATGTAAATCTTTAAAAACATTTGGCCAAATCACATTCATTCAAACGCCCAAGATTTTCTCTGGTGGTATGTCATTAAAAGTTTTTTTTTATTGATTTCACACCAAAAAGTGTCTCATGGAGGGGGGGGGGGGTTTCAACACACTCAACAAGAATGAGTTGCACTGGCAGTTAAAGCTGGCAGGATATGCACTCTGTCAGAGTTAACCCTTTGGTAGGTATGCATGAGTCATGTATCATTGTCCAACACATGATGGTTACAAGATCACCTCATTTCTGTGATTTGTTCCATATGAGGGATGCCCCTCTACCATAGTGGGTTTATGTTTTGAAGATTTTCATTCCACATATTTTGCCATGTATGAATAACACATACATTTATATAATATTTAAAGTCAGTATATGGAATCTACTATTCAGAAATAGGTGACTGCAAGATAGCTTTAACTGGTTATCTGTCCTTTCCTTACTCTTTAGGCCAAAATAAAAATGTGCGTTCTCCATGGCTGACTGGCCCCGTTTTTTGTTGCCAGCCCTTGTACTTTTTTCCCCCAGGATAAAAGAAATAAATAAAAAACATTACCTACCTACCTTAATTTTACAAACAGTGTAATAGCAAAAAAACACGGGGGGGGGGGGCGCCTTATGACAACATGGTTAGACAGCCAGCAGTACAGAATACTTTTCCACACTGTATGAGCAAATAATGCTTCTGTGACATCTGGAATATTAAGGGTTGCCAGATTGAAAGTTTTATAAGGCCTTCAGTGTGGAAAGGGGATAAAAAAAAGACCTGCAAAAGACAAGCCCTTCTATGCAGAAAGGGGATTAAAAAAAACCCCTGCATTTTGAGCTTGCAGCTGAGCTTGTGTGTGTGTGATTTAGATTTTTAACATAGCTTTTAAAAACTTTTCAGTCATATCGTTATGATGTCTGCAATGTGTCAGTTTATAGTGATGTCTAGTACTGGAGCACAATGCTGTAGACATGTAGCATGATGTCCCACCCAGTCACATTATCCTGACACCTGGCTGACCAGTCCTAACACTAACCTCTTAATGCTGAGCGCCTAGCGAGGTAGCTGTTCGTACCATTTTTTAAGTCTCTGGTATGACTCGACCGGGGTTTGAACCTGCAACCTCCCACATCCAAGGCAGATGCTATAACCAGTTGGCCACTGGAGATGGTCTGAGCTTTTGTAAAATTGCTGCTGTACACACCAAGATGCATCCATGTACAAAGTAACATGATGCTGTGGTCAAATGTACCTGAGATACTGAAGTAACATGACGCTGTGGTCAAATGTACCTGAGATACTGGCCATATTTCTTGCATATAAAAGCAAATGAAGCACTGAGGTTAATCTAGGGCACATACTGATATACAGACAGAAACATGGATGCCAAAGTTTTAACTATTTCGAAACTATTATTGATAACAGAGACATCTTAGAACATCAATATAGTGTGGTTAAAGAGTCATAAAAGTGTGGCCACTTAATACTGAGGCAGTCAGAGAATATACATAAAACTGCAAGAGGTCCAAGTGGAATTATGAGCGCTCACCTGGCCAACATCAACATACACAACATATCAAGAACAAATGGCTGTCTCAAGTGGGTTAGAAGAATGCTTTCTGTTCAATTTTATCAGTGGGGTATTTTTAAAGGAAAGTTTACATAAAGGTTATCTTAAATTACACATTTGTTTATATTTTTAGGTTTGATCTTTCCACAACACAGGAAACAAAATTCATCTAGGTTCCATCCACTAATTTATGAAGTTAAACAAGTGATCATTGCATAGCTAAATCAAAATCTTTTGTCTGCCTAAGACATACTAACCTCTCTTCAATCATTTTCCCATCCTTCTCTGGCACTCTGCAAGGAAAAAGTTACACTTCAATTTCAAACACCTACAAAATTTATGTTTTTAATTTTTAATTATTAAATTAATCTATACAATTGTAGTACAATGATAGATGAAGAAATATTTCTACTTTTGCGTTGAATACTACAGACAACTTCATCTTCATGACCTTCCACCTCTGACTTGATCTTTCACATTACTCTGTGAAGATGACACTACTCTGTGAAGATAACACTACTCTGTGAAGATGAGTATAAAAAATCTTTTGGAAATCTACAAATAAAAAAAAAAAGATATAGTCGTCTGAAAATAAGTTAATCAATAGTAATAATAATAATAGTAATAATAACAGTAAGAACAATAATATGATGCATTAACAACAAAACAAATTTTGATTTGTAGAATGCATTATGTGTCACAGTCAAACAACATGTGGATCAACCACTGTAACTAAAGCTATTAGAAATAAGTGCATTGCAAAGGGCCCTGCTAACTACAATTTGTTCCACAGATTCTTAAACAAAGGAAATAATTGGGAAACCAAACTTAGGAGAAGATGCTTATTCAGGGGCCATAACTCCTTCAAATTACAATGTGGATACTTGAAAGCTGATTCCTTCAAGGGCTGATCAATAAAGCAACATCTCAAATAAAGATATTAAAATTAACTTTATAAGGGCCATAACTTGATCCAAAATCGACCAAATAAGACAAAATCCATTTAAAAAATAAAAACTAGGTCTATGCCTTGATAAATCAGGACCTACACTGCTTGATCTACTTGGGATTGCCTACACAGGATATACCCAGATCTGCCATTACACAGTGCTCTGACAGAGCTGGATCTAAACTGTTCAAGCTACCTGTGATTGCCAGCATACAGTGCATCATGTTTATTTGTCTTCACACACTACCATGACAGATTAGGATCTGCACTGCTTGATGTATTTTTGTGAATACCAGCAAACAGCATGTACTCTGATCTGTTGTCACACAATGAAGATCAGATTCTACATTGCTCAATCTACCTGCAGTTGTCGGCAACAGCAAATATGCTGGTCTGTCATCAGACATTACTCTGATCAGGATCTATACTGCTTGATGTATTTTGTGATTACCAGCAAACAGGATGTACCATGAGAGCAACAGCAAATATTCTGATTTGTCATCACACATTACTTAGACAGCTCAGGATCTATACTGCTGGGTCTACTTATTACCGCCGACAAGCAGCATATACACTGAGCCATCATCACACATTCACACGATAGATCAGGATCTACAATTCCCGATTTCCACTGATTACAAGTACAAAGCACATATTTTGATCAATCGTAACACACTGTCCTTGCATATCTCAATCTATACTACTCAATCTGCATGTGATTGCCAGAAAACAATATTTACCACGATCCATATTTCTATGGCAGAACGTAATTTATATTGCTCAATCTACTTGTGAATGACAGCAAAAACAAAAACTCTAATCACTCATCACACAATCCTTGATCTACTAAGATTGCCAGAAACATGATATTCCCTGGTCTGCTGTCATACAATACCCTGGTAGATCATATGATTTACATGTGACCTACTTGGGACTGCAAGCAAACAACATTTATCATGATCCATCATTGCACACTATTGCTGTAGATTAGGATCTACACTGCATATACTTTTTCTGATGGCAAAGTACGCAACATAAGCACTGGGTATCTTCCCTCTAGGTAGGTGTGATGAAATACTGTAATGCAGAGCTGCCAACCCTCCAGACTCACAATCAGTGACAAGTGGGATAAAAATTAGTAAATTTTGAACACAGTGAAGAATTATATCATGACACTAACTCCATCCTCTTCAATGGTCAGTACTGCATTATATGAAAATCCCAAAATAAAACTAAAAGATATTATTTACACTGATTACATGTACTACTTTTTTTGCAGCCAAATTTACTGATATACACAAACTTCATGCTGTTTGTCATGATATGATGCTGTGGCAGTCTTGAACTTCCTCAATCAGGCTATGGTAAATTTGTTTTCAAAACAGTTCAGGCTTCTTGCCTGCTGGTTAATCTTTGTAACTAAAATTGTTGAAAATTTTCAGCACCTAAGGAGGCAATAAAGGAAATAATCTTTCACTGTCACTGTTGCTGATCTCCAACAGAGAAAGGCAGGTTATGTTCAACAAGAAAGCTCACAAACAATGCTTCAGTATTGGTAGCATGAAGGGCTTGAGTAGGTGGCTTAAAGTACTCCAAAACTGAAACCTGCTGAGGGGTGCTGTAGCAGTGTGCTTTTTCACATTGTTCTGCCACATGCCCACTGTGGCTCATATCGTTGCTTACAATTTATGTCATATATGTACTATATAATAATATTACTACATGGTACATGTATGACAGGTAAATTGTAAGCAACAGTATCAGCCCTTGTGCACATTCCCAATTGTAAAATTTGTGGCACACTACTGTGCAAAAAGCATAATGTACATCGATGTTTGATGGCTGAATGCTAGGCAAAATTTTGGTGTACTCCAATCTATACTTCACTTTTTGTGGAATACAAATAATACAAATCTTTTTCCTTGGAGGTGAACACATTTTAACTGAAGTGTAGCTTAATTACGAAATGGTATTAATCCAGAAGATGAAACGTCGAATGGTGAACGATTAGTGGTGTCGGCGCATGCGCTGAAAACTGTGAACTCAAGTAAATTATGATATATGCTAATCTTTCAATCTAAAAAATTCCAACACTCAAAAAAGCTGTCTTCATGTAGTTTCCCAACCTCTATGTGCTTTTTGCTACTAATGTGCTTCCTCACATCATCCCTGTCACCATGCCCAATGCTAAAATTTGTGGCACACTGTGTGCAAAAAGCATGATGTATATCAGTATTGGATGGCTGAATGCACGGCTAATTTTTGGTATATTCCAAACTAAACTTCACTTTCTGTGCAATACATTTCTTTTTCCTTGATGGTGAAGACATTTTCAAGATGCAATGCCGAACAGTAATTGAAATCAGTGTTGGTGGCGCATACATTGAGAAAATTTCCAGCTATGCCTCGGTTTCATTTACAAGCATTTGTAAAACTACTCTTTTGTGTGTGTGTGTGTGCATATATATATATATATATATATATATATATATATATATTAAAATATGCTAAATGCATGCTACCAGGCCAACTGTACAAATCGGCTATAGTTCTACTAATGTCGCGACTAGCAGTATTGGACCGTTCCGGCAACTGCCGATATCATGGCTAGCCCTTAACGGGAAAATTTAAAATAATTGAGAATTGGGGAATTTGTGATTTTTTTTCATGCGGTGTGAATCCGTGAATCGCTGTAGAAAGTCGTGAAATTCACATCAAAATCTTGAGGGTAGGCAGCTATGTGCAATGTGACTGATTAGAAAGGCTTAGTTAATTTCATAGGCCTGTGTAAAATAGGATTACCAAAGGTAATGATCAGCACAAAAATTTAATGTGCGCAGATGAAAAAAAAATGACATATTTTAAGGACCACACTAACAGTGTGGTTAGGGGCCCCGAGTGGCCGAGTGGTCTAAAGCGCTGTCCGTTACGGATCACTGCCATCTCACCTCTGTCTGCGCTGGTTCGAGTCTAAGATTCAGCGAATGTTGATATGTGAGAAAGCTTGCCAGTAGCTTCTCGTGGGTCGGTGGTTCTTTCCGCGGATTTCCCGGTTTCTTCCTCCACCATTAATACTGGCCGCCATATATAGCCTATCGTTTGCTGAAAAATGGCGTTAAGCCCCACAACAACAACAACAACAGTGTGGTTGGAATATCAATAAAAATGTCTGAAATATCTGTATCAATAATATGCCAAATTTTGATTAAATGAACTGAATCTAAAATCAGTTAACTTTTGGAGTTTTCACTCAGTTAAAATTCTGTGCTCAATTTTGTGACAACAACATCAGCTTGCGTATGATGCATACCCAACAGCAAACATGTCGACCCAGACCTGCCATCGTATCATGCATTATCTGAATGCTATTCACATTCACGATTTCATAACACAGAAGCAGAACCTGATCTGTCAGTGCAGTATACTACATAAAATACAGCTTAAAATCATAATATGAAGTGGCACATTATATACTGGTAGATTGGCAGGGGTCTTGTAGGACATGCTATTCCAGAAGATTTCCTACTAAAAAGTAACTGCATACAGAAGAAAATGTAAAAATATAAAATGATTTGTGGACAAATTTTCAAATATTAATCAAGGTGTCATATCTAGACATTGGTCTATAGGATAAAGATAAGACAATTTTTTTATTGACAAGTTCTCTGTTTCTATGTTATAAAAATCTACAGGAATTTTTGGTAAATACTAAATACTTTTATTTTCTTAACAAAACACCATCAACCACAACAAGAAACAGAGAGTGTGTCACTGTATGCATGTATAGGATTTAAAGGCATATAAGCACAATATTGGCTATGTAGTGCCAAGGTGGTTAGGTATTGCCAAAAAGATATAGTAAACAAAGATAAAGGCCAAAAAGGGTAAAATATTTAAAATACAAAGGGCAATTTTCAATAAAAACTGCATTCTTTACGAAGTCCAGGACCTTTCCAGCTGGAACATTCCTGGACAAAAAGATTAACTCCATTATTAGCCTCATACAACATAAAGGTGGGAGCAATGAGAAATTATCACTGCATTAGTCAGAGTAGAATTGATCCCTGCAAAAAATCATGGAAAACATACATTTTTGGGGAGATAAAAGACTTAAAAATGTGACTTACATTTCGGTTCTTTTCATTTCTGGAGGCTGGGGTTTTCTGGAAGATGAAAATAAAAATAAAACAAGATGCCCATGGGGTCATTTACCTTGCAGACATCTACCTAAACTACAAATGCAAGGTTTACTGGGCCGACATCTCCCTAAACACCAATGCGAGCTTTCCTTGGCTAACATTGACCTAAACACCTAAGGAAAGATTTCCTTGGCTGACATCTACCTAAACACCCAATGTGAGGTTTCTTTGGCTGACATCTACCTAAACACCCAATGCAAGATTTCCTTGGCCGACATCTACCTGAACTCCAAATGCAAGGTTTCCTTGGCTAACATTGACCTAAACACCTAAGGAAAGGTTTCCTTGGCTGACATCTACCTAAACATCAAATGCAAGGTTTCTTTGGCTGACATCTACCTAAACACCAAATGCAAGATTTCTTTGGCTGACGTCTACCTAAACACCAAATGCAAGGTTTCTTTGGCTGACGTCTACCTAAACACCAAATGCAAGGTTTCTTTGGCTGATGTCTACCTAAACACCAAATGCAAGGTTTCTTTGGCTGACGTCTACCTCAACACCAAATGCAAGGTTTCTTTGGCTGACGTCTACCTAAACACCAAATGCAAGGTTTCTTTGGCTGACATCTACCTAAACACCAAATGCAAGGTTTATTGGGCTGACATCTGCCTTAACACCAAATGCAAGGTTTCTTTGGCTGACATCTGCCTAAACACCAAATGCAAGGTTTATTGGGCTGACATCTGCCTTAACACCAAATGCAAGGTTTATTGGGTTGACATCTGCCTTAACACCAAATGCAAGGTTTATTGGGCTGACATCTGCCTTAACACCCAATGCAAGGAAAGTCAACCAAAATCGGCATGAGTAAGATCCTTGCTGACATTTAAACATTTGTCTATTTAAAATAACAGCAGCTATATTCAAGGACAGGTTGGCATTATTTATTCAAACTTGAAGGATTTCATAACAAGAAGATTACTGTCAAGTTTTGTTAAATTCTCTTGTAAGATTGCTTCTGTTCAGGTAGTAATTTTAAAATTTTACTATTTTTAGTAACAGCCATGTCTGATGGCAGATGGACGTCATTTACATAAACTCTGTCAAGATGCCTTCTTTCAAATTTCACTATGTTGCAGTTCAGAGCTTTTTGAGATGTCATCATTTTAAGTTTTTATATTGTCAGTAACAGTGGCCATATCTGACAGTATATTGGCATCAACTGTAGAAATGTAAGTCCTTTATGCCAGGATGCATTAATTTCAATTTGGTAAATTCTGTTCAGCAGTTTTTATGAGGTCAGTTTAAGGTTTTAGAATTTCTAGTTTACGGGAACTATTTATAGTGGTGCATTGGCATCTAATGTACAAATCTGAAAGGCCATCATGTCAAGATCTTTTCTAAGAAATGTGGGTGCATACTGTTCAGCAGTTTTTGTTTTTTTTTCCTGAAGAAGTCATTTAAGTGATTTTCTATTTTTTAAATGTTGGTCAGTTTTGACAAATGATCAGAATCATGTGTGTAAACTTGAAAAGCCTTCATGCAAAGATGCTTCATATCAAATTTGGTCAATTCTGCTCAGCAATTTTTTTTCTATTTTAAGTTAACAGTAGCCATATTTAATTAATAGTTAGCATCATTTTTGTAAATTTGAAAGGTCTTTGTGCCAGGATGCCTCAAATTTAGTCCAATGCTCCTCAACAGTGTTTGTGACAAATCTGTTTAACAGCATCCATATTGACAGCAGAATGGCATCATCTGTAACAAATAAAACACCTAAAAGCCAGGATCTGAGATCTTGGAAATGCTTATGCATATTTGGATGCAATTTTTTAAATCTGGAATGCAGGAAATCACTTGCACAGGAGCCCTTCATACATAAGCAATAGCTTGGCAACAAATTCCTAGACTTGCCAGTTATGCTTGAACCACCTGTTGAGTGGGAAAACATGTTGATCAACTGATCATTTTAGCTGTACTGATATTTACAATGACAGAATTCAGAGGCTGAAAGACCCCTAGATGTGCATGTTGTCAGTGTAAGAGTACATCAAAATAACATGATGCTGGGCAGCAAGTTCAAAGAGCTGCTTTTTGGGAAAATGTGTTCATATTTACCATGACTAAATTCAGAGGCAGAAGGACCCCAAGGTGTACATGTGGTCATTATATGAGTACATCAACTGAACAACTTTAGCTTTCATTATTGTGTTCACTTCTGAGTGTAGCTGAATAAGTGGTGCATGTGTCCTCAAAATCAAGATATTGCGAGACTTCGAGAAAATGCCGTTTTGCAAATTTGGATTTTGGGGTTACATTGCTAATCAAACAGCTATAAGTCAGTGGTGTGGAAAATTAAACTCGGTGGCAACCACATCGAATCTGGAAAGTTCCTCATTTTCTGGGACATAACTGCAACTTTTGCAGGTGGGACTCCTATTTTTACCAAAATACGATTCCTGGACTAATAGTTTTAAAGTTATAGTGAGACCTCTGAGGATGTTTGGTTGAAATTGGTTCTGTAGCTTTTCAGAAGTTGAAAACAAACAATTATTAATGAATGGCAGAAAACAAACAATTATTAATTAATGGCAGATAACACCTATAGCTCACTTGGACTTAAGACAATGTGAGACTATAAATAAATAAAAAGACAACATAAAAAACACACAACTGATGTAAAAAGAATTTTAATTCCTGCCTGTTTACACAGAACATTTTTCTCAAACCCACTTTTCCTGCAACTTTATAATGAAATTCAGGAGGTACTCATTTAAAAACTCGATGATTTCAAGTAATGATGGCTCTCATATATCTGTGAGATGTTTTTCTGAGGTGAAGAAAATAGACATGAACAAATGTTACACTATTTCTTGCACATGACACTCAGGATTGAATCTGGAAATGAAAAAAAATAGCCAAGTTACCACTATGCTATTCTGGCAAGCAAGAAATTACACTGCCAAGAATCAGTGTACATTACAACCAATTTACCTTGGAGGAGGCCCTCTCTCCATTCTCCTATCCCTGCCTGGCATATCTGGTTGGTGAGGAGGAAGGGGGCGAGGTGGTGCTTTTGCCCCCTGAGGCATGCGGGGAGGTGGCTCAGGTCTTCTCATCTCTGGGCTTCTGGGTGGTGGGTGGCCCCGATAACCAACAGCACTTCTAGGGGGTTCACTGTGGGAATAATAATACTACTGCTGAAGAAATCCTGTCCTAACTCTGATGAAACTGATTTGATCATTGCAAAGAGAAAAAAGAAGGAACAGAAAATCAGAAAGACAGACAGACTGGTGGTGTCAAGGTGAGGTAATGGTCAAGAGTTATTGTCCTTTACATGAGATAGAAAAGACAACTTTTCGTCTCTTTAGTAGGGCTGGATTTGGAAGGTAGCAGGCTTATATCTTAAATGTTAATGGGATCAGGAAATGTATTCGAAAGAGAAAAATGAAAGGACAGAAAATCGGAGAGACAGAATGACCGACATAGAAAGATCAAGATAATTAACTTGACTGATGTGACTATTAACCATCGTGTAATGTCCTACATCAAAAAAATTATCAATGCAAACATATTCATATGTTGCTTCTTTTCAAAACGACTCAAAGCAATGGGCAACACCCAAGGGTGGGTATGTACACACACACACACACACACACACACACATAGCTCTCACTTGTTGTAATACGATATCTGGATCTAAAACCACTGACTGTGTTATGTATGTTAAAGTGAGAATCACTTTATGCACCAAAATGCAATATATGGAGAACAGCAGTATATACTGAACTGTGATATAGCAGGAACTGCATTATATACTGAACTGTGATATAGCAGGAACTGCATTATATACTGAACTGTGATATAGCAGGAACTGCATTATATACTGAACTGTGATATAGCAGAACTGCATTACATACTGAAATGTGATATAGCAGGAACTGCATTACATACTGAAATGTGATATAGCAGGAACTGCATTACATACTGAAATGTGATATAGCAGGAACTGCATTATATACTGAACTGTGATATAGCAGTAACTGCATTATATACTGAACAGTGATATAGGAGGAACTGCATTATATACTGAACTGTGATACAGCAGAAACTGCATTATATTCTAAGCTGTGATATAGCAGGAACTGCATTATATTCTGAACTGTAATATAGTAGGAACTGTATTATATACTGAACTGTGATATAGCAGGAACTGCATTATAGACCTAACTGTGATATAGCTGGAACTGCATTATATACTGAACTGTGATATAGCAGGAACTGCATTATATTCTGAACTGTGATGTAACAGGAACTGCATTATATTCTGAACTGTGATGTAACGGGAACTTCATTATATTCTGAACTGTGATGTAACGGGAACTGCATTATATTCTGAACTGTGATATAACAGGAACTGCATTATATTCTGAACTGTGATATAACAGGAACTGCATTATATTCTGAACTGTGATATAACAGGAACGATCAAAATTTGTAAACTTAGGGTAATTTCAAGAGGAAATAAATACATAACAATAAGCTTCACTTTTTCTTTCCACCCATACTGCTATACATACATTTGATTTTTATCAAGGGTTCTGTAGAGTATCACATTATATCCAGAATCGTATTAAGACGAAATGCTTTATAACAAGGGACAACTGTATATTCTAGTACTTGATCGTACATTTGAACAATAGCAGCTGTACAGTATTTCTCAAGTGACTGCTTTGAGTTTGTATTTTGAAACCTTTAAACAAGAAGCCCCTTAGACGTATTTTGGAAATCTTTACACTACAACCCCCTTGATGTATTTTGTATTTTGTAATAAACTAAAAACCTTTCATACACTGATAATTCTGCATGATGCTGTTTCTTACTGTAAGTCTATACAGATAATTTTACTCACGGCTGCCTGACATTTGGATAGAGTCGACGTTCAATGGGATGACCTGGAGGTGGGGGTCTTCTCCGTTTGCTGGGAGAAGGAGTTGGGGAAGGAGACACTGATGACCTGAAAGTATAGGGAAATCAGATGTGAATCAATTAAAACTTCTTTAAACATTAAAAATAAAAATTAAAAACAGATTTTCAATACATTGGTCCACACTTTCAGATCATGAGCTTGTATATTAATGTTTTTGACCTCCTCAGGATTGCTTTCATTTGAAGCAATGAAATTTTAAATTTCTTAAAATGTTATGGTAAAATGAACTTGACTGAGTGAACCATATGAGAACCACTCGTCATGTATGACCAAAATATTGTACATAGATCAATATTACTATGTAAATGCGCTTGTGTAAGTGAGCGCCTACTGAAAACACTAATATGAACAAACTATCATAAAACTAGATATAGACACTAAAGATATTTGCCAACACATTTGTAACCTTGACTGCTGAAAAGAGTCTGCTGACAAAGTGCACACTGTTTCAAACCAAGATGCACATAAAAATGTTGGAAAAAGTTGGGAGTGGTTGCATGGTTTCCTTAAATGTGCAGGGTAGAGCTGTATACTATAACACATTAATCAGACTTGTACATGTCACAAACCACCATTGTTGTTGTTGTTGTTGTTGTTGTTGTGGGGCTTAACGCCATTTTTCAGCACACGAAAGGCTATACATGGCGGCCAGTATTAATGGTGGAGGAAGAAACCGGGAAATCCCCGGAAAGAACCACCGACCCACGAGAAGCTACTGGCAAGCTTTCTCACATATTCACATTCGCCGAATCCTAGACTCGAACCCACACAGACAAAGGTGAGATGGCAGTGATCCGTAACGGAGAGCGCTTTAGACCACTTGGCCACTCGGGGCCCCCAAACCACCATTGTAGTGCCAGTCATCCTAATCCCAATTATTATTCACCATTCTGTTTTTATAGAAGATAAACCAATCTGTTTTCATAGGAAGCAAGAATAAATGCACAGACAGTTCAAAGATTCCTATTACTTGTTATCTTTTGTGAAAACCTGCATGAAACTGATGATGTCAAAATGATAGACCTTCCCACCTGCTTCCACTGTAGCACATCGGGTACCGCAGTAAATCATCAGTATGGAGTTATACTATGTAATGACCCAGGTGAATGAAGTATTTTATTTGTTCGCTTAATAAGATGTGTGCTTTTTCCTTATAAGTTAATTCAAAAATCGTTGTAAAGGTCCATATTCTTTGTTACTTTATCAATGTTACTTTTAATAAAAACCTGCATACCATGCTGAAAGTGCCACAGTCAGAGATCTCATCAGCTGTTCACTTCTGCATGTCTGTTACATCTTTTAGCTTTGCACATCTGTTACATCTCTTGGCTTATCGAGTTTATCTATTTGTTATTAATGTCATGTTTGTCTTAGGTTTTGTCTTCTGCTTCTAAGCAAATTTACTGAGGCAGTATTGACACAGCTAACATTAAGTTACCTTTGTAAACTCTGCAGCTTTGACTAAAATGTAAATGTTTAAGAATAAAAGTATTATATATATATAAGTGGTTAGAGCGTCTGCCTTGGATGCACGAGGTCAGCGATTCAAAACCAAGCCAAATCATACCAAAGACATATAAAAATGGTACTAGCAGCTGCCTTGCCTGGTACTCAGCATTAAGAGGTTAGTGTTAGGACTGGTCGGCCTGGTGTCAGGATTATGTGACCAAGTGGGACATCATGCTACATGTCTGTGGCATTATGTCCCAGTGCTAGGC
Organism: Megalonaias nervosa; assembly: GCA_016617855.1. Lineage (NCBI taxonomy): Eukaryota > Metazoa > Mollusca > Bivalvia > Unionida > Unionidae > Megalonaias > Megalonaias nervosa. The sequence goes on from JAECUM010017715.1 coordinate 27,329, forward strand.
AAAACTATACACTGTCACACTGCAGCCATTGTAGCAATATGACTGAAATATTGTTAAAGCTACATTAAAAATCCAACTCACAGACAGATGAATGCAATAATATTTTAACAAGAACTATAAGTATAAAAAAATATATATAGTGATTATGACTAATGAATAAAATATATGCAGAGCAATTATGGTCATCTCCTTCCTAAGACCAGATGAATTTCAATCATGAAAACTGTCCAACCTGGACATGACACACCTGTCATGAGAGGGCACCTGTATTGTGAGATCACTTGTTATTGGCAGAGGGGGGATCACTCAAGACAGGTTTTACATATCAACAAATTCATCAACAAAGTTACATATAAATGTAATTAGTGGAGAAATATAATAAATTGAGAAAATATTGAGAAGATCATACATTATGTCTACCTTTTCAAATTATGAGAACTTGACAAATCGCAGAAAATTCACCATTAATAGTGAAGTGTCAAAAAGTCTAATGATTCAATATTACTAACTGTTGCAAACAAGAAAATTATGTCTCTTGGCTTTTATATCATCTATAGAATGAGATCCATCATTAAAATGAGTCATGGTGACAGCGAAGAGCTATAAAGTATAAATTATTATAACAATGAAATAAATATATCAAATTATTCAATGTGTTGGTCCCAAGTGTTCTAATAATCAAATTTCAGCTTCACGGTGACTGTCACACTTACCTAGAGCTGTAAGATGACGACTTGGACTGACTTCGACTAGAGTATGAAGAGTAAGATGAGGAACGAGATCTTGAACGAGAAGAACCCGAGTATGAACTGAAATAATTTTTGTAAAGAGCAAAAGAATAATTAAAACATGTAGATATAATAACCAAAGTGACAAGTGATTCCTTGCTGAGATCAACCTCAATATTAACTATCTGAAGATGTCAAGTTTAATAAAAATAAAAACAAAATAAATTTACCCAAAAACCTTGCAGAGAGAAGACTTTAAGGTATAATAATAACAATAATAATAATAATAATAATAATAATAATAATAATAATAATAATAATGATAATAATAGGGTGGGATTTTGTGTATTCTGGCAAAAGAGGTGACAACAAATTCAAGCTGGATCTGGGCACGAATTCAGAATAAACAAGGTTATAGTAAGCATTCAGCAGGACAGATTGACTAATTCTTTTAACAAACTTGTGCGGAGATCAAGAAAGCTCAAGCAGCCATACTAACAAATTCCACTGTAATAATAACAGGGTCAGTAATTATACAATAACCATAAATGTCGAAACTGAAACTTAGTTTTAAGAACATCAAACAAAATAGATCAAATTCACATGCACCAATTTTTATTTCCTATTTTCTAAAGCATTGGTTCCCAAATTGAGCAGTACCACCCCCTTAGGGGCGGTGGGATTACCGAGGGGGGCGCTAATGCTAAATAATTCTTGTTATGGGGTAGGGTATGGGGGTGCTGAGGATAACCAAGGGGGTGGTGGCCCAAAAAAGTTTGGGAACCACTGCTCTAAAGGTTATATGATGGTATACAAATAATACCAAATACATTTCAAAACAGACAGTATTAGAGAGTTAAATATATCCTTACATAAAGTCAATTCAAACCTGAAAAGGGCTTTCAAAGAACTATAACTGTTTTGTATTGAGCGGCATTCCAAAGAAATTCTTAAAAGTTGTGTCTCCACTTAATGCAAGATTGAAAAATTTGGATATCGAAGTCGCTGCTTCCTCTTTTCCTTTTTGAGTCGGTCCTGGCACAGTATAGGGGTTGCGTTTTTCAAATGATGTTGACTGCAATTTAAGTTCTCTGAAGAGCGATGGCAGCTGTGAAAAGCCAAGACATTTTAACTAGGGGTGCAATTTCTTTAACAAAACATATATGCTTGATCATATTCAGCCAGATGTGATTTCATTAATGAAATTAACTTGAAAGTCAACCAAATTTGGCATTATTGGACTACCATCACACTTCAACCAACTGAAATGCCAGTCCATAATAGCCACAATGTACAGGGGCAAAGCTATTAATTTCTATTCTAATAATTTCTTTTTCTTGGAAAAAAGTGCATGATTCATGAAAATGTACGCACAATCCTTATTTACTGCATGATTATGCCCTCAAAGATTCAAAACTATTTCACAAAATTATCAATTCTAGTGGGAATTTTACAATCACATCACTCATATGCTAACCAGCACACACATCAAAAAGATTTGTCAAGCTTCTGAAAAAACAACAAAAACTCATTGTCTGCATAACTGATTTTCCTGATAAACTTGTTTTTCTTTCAACAGGCAATGATAATCTCAATAATCAATGATAATCAGCATTTTACTGTAATATGTGATATGGTTACATATATACTTAAGGACCATTGTTTTTGAAATGTTGAAGGATTGAACTTTCCCAAAAATGTATACTAATTGCCTATAAAATAATAAATTATGAGTATTTAAAAATTCATCTAATTTGCACTGGTTGATGATCATCACCTTTGGACAAGTTGACAATCATCACATTAGGATGGGTTCACGATCAATGGCTGCTCATATGAACATGCAAACAAAAGTCGAAGTTGGTTAGAGAACTTTTCAGTATGACACAATCACTAAGATCATATCATTATATTTGATGGAGGTTAAACTTGGGAAAGCCCCAGGAAGAACCACCAACCCATGGGAAGCTACTGGCATGCTTTCTCACAAACCCATGTTTGCCGGGCATTAAACTCGGACCCACCTTGAGAGGTGAAATGTCAGTGATCTGTAAAAGTAAGCACCTTAGACTACTCAGTCACCCTGGGCCCAATCATTTTATGCCAATCTCCCAGGATTCACAGTGCTATAATACACATAGCAAAGAATAGACCACTCAGTCACCCTGGGCCCAATCATTTTATTCCAATCTCCCAGGATTCACAGTGCTATAATACACATAGCAAAGAAAGTGATGCCATATCAATGATTTCATAATGTAATGACCACACTGTTTCGAGCTGCACAGTAAGTCTTGATTTTACTCAAATAGGCCACCACAGCTATGAAAGTAGTGTTTATAACATGGGCAATACTTGAATTTAATTGAATACCAATATGAAGTGCTCAGTGAATAATTAACCTGCCTCCCTGGTTAAGTAACTTCCTAAACATTACCTGGAAGAATGTGATGAAGAGTAACTTTTAGAACGCTGTGACCTTCTCGACCTTCTCCGACCTGTAGAACGACTTCTTTTTTCTCTGGGGGATTTTGGCCTGCAAATTTGAAGAAAACAATATTAATGCTTTCATAAGCAATTTCTTTTTTTTCATAACTTGTATTTATCTTTCCAGAAGCAGTAACACATACCTGCTGAAGTTGATGTGATGGCAGAGGGTTTGAAAAACTACAAACTTTGTATAATTAAGTGGAATAATAAGAAAATCTGTGCATAACAGGAACAGTGAGCGGAAAATGCTGATTTATAAAAAGTGAACCAAATCATCAAGAAACTTTATTCCTATGATAAGAAAAAATTGAAAAACTGAGCTAAATGTAATCAAATCTGACATGAAGCAAGTGCTTACATAATACTCCCATGCAAAATGTAATCTGACACCCATTTCTTACAGGACATAAACTCTGGTCATGATACATATGTATGTGCTAGCATGTCAACATAATAATGGCTATATGATGCCGATTAATAGTAGAGTTCTAAAAATATAAACTGCAATGACACAAATCCATATCAAGTTTCATAAAAATATCTCAAATGATTCAGAACCATGACTTCAATTTTTTAAAAAATTCACAATCACAGAGATTTTCAGTGCAAACATGAAAAACTTATTTGCTACGAGCATACAGTATGTGACGAATCAATGGTGAACATACTTGACATCATTCTGAACTAGTGTTTGCAAACAATATCTCTGTGCTCCTGTTTTATACCACCAAACTATCTTTCCACACCCAAGTCCAACATGTCTGTCCCTAAGCTAAAGTCAATTTCAGTTGCATATCTGAATCCACCTTTCATGTCCTGTAAGTGTATACATAGGTACAGTGTGGGGCTCTGAACAGTTTTTATTATTCCCACCTTTTCTCCATAAAATATAGGAATACAAGTCAGAGAATCTTTTGGGAGCTGTTTATGTAAATTCAGAACTTTAAATGAGGTGGCATGTTTTGAATTCAAAAGATGGAATATAATGGAGAATTAAAGTATGGCTGTTATAAATGATTAACCACTCGGCTGTTATTTTGAAAATTTTAAAATTTTCTAATGTACTGTATATACATGCTTATAAGAGGAGTCCAAATGCTAACTGCATAAACCCAGATATGTTCTTATATAACACGGCAACAGATGTGGGTCTATGCAGTTTGTCAGATGTAATCAGAATGAACAAACAATATGGACTGATCTGCCAGTGCATTATGTAATGGCAAATCAGGATTTATGTTGCTTTTGTTTGAACTCGCCTTATAAATGAGTATATATGGTAAAGTCAAACAATGAAGACTTAAAACTTCATGATACAATATGTGTGTACCATGTTTGCAGTTAGGTTGTACATGGTCTAAATGCACATATCATCTCACAATGCTCTTTTCCACACAGACAAGCAGACAGACATTTTTACTGAGCCTTTCTATTGGCTGAAAAATATGTTACATGAACTTCTGCTGGCTATACAAAAATGTCTTCTCATTTCTCAAGAAGTTAAACCAAAAATGAAAATAAACATAATTATAATACCAATAAGGGATTTGTATTGGATGGCATATACCATGGGTCTTAAACTCAAATCACCATGTGGGCCACGCAAAGACTAATACATTGACCTGAGGGTTGAATCACTGAAACCTTTTCATACAGCGAAAGTGGCTCATATAAAAGGTAGCCTGTTGAGGTGTTGGAAGCAAGAAGTAAATGATGTAACAATCAAATTTGTATAAAAACCGGCTGGTTGTGAAGAAAAATATTCGCATTATTATTTATTTTACAAATTTCTGGTATTGTTGCAAGCCACAGGAAATAACTCCATGGGCTGCATGCAGATCACGTGTTTCAGACCCCTGGCATACGTGGTTTATCAGGCATTGTAACATTCCAAATGAGGTACCTGTTTACTTGAGAAATCTTTTATCCCTTGGTTACAGCTATCAAACAGATACTAAGATGTTAAAACCAGATAAACACTTACAATTTTTGTCGACTCCAAGGGTCATTCCACTCATCTGCTCGGATGCGTTGTGGAGAGTTGCTCTGAGGTTGGACAGGTAGTCTATCATCTCGCCATTTTTCTCTTCTGTTCTCCTTGAAACGAGGATAACTGCAGGACAAGTGACAACTTTGTATGGCTGAGACTAAAATGTCAAGTGGCAAACAATATCCACTATTTTGGAGAACAATTTCTTCTGACAGAATCCATTATATCAAAATGAAACGCAATCTTTGTAATGAAAATAAAAGTAGCCCAGGGCTTCAAAAATACCCATTTTTACAGTTGCAAAATATTAATACTTATAATGTCTTATTAGCAATTCATCACAAGCATTAGCATCTGTAGTCTGTTATAGAACTGGAATGAATGCTAAAACATGACTGAACCTACTGTCATACTTTTTCCTGAAGAGATTGTGATAAATGTCAAAAGGTTGATTATAGTATATGCATTTCCTATTAAGAAAACAAAATAAAACTTCCAGTCACCATTCATGTGGATTTGTTGAATGGGCTGCAGAATTTACATTGCACTTTTTCATAGTCTCAGGTATCTTCTCAAAATATCACATTACAAAAGGTAAAGTTTAAAATCTGAAAATCAGCACTGAAAATATTGCCCCAAGCCCACTGGTCAGTCATGGTTAGCAGCAAGCCATGTGACAGGGCCTCAAACTACAGAAAATAGTCTTGTAACTCTATTTATCTATTTTGTATTGTGTATTTTAACATTTTCTATTATTGATTATCAATTTATCAGAACTACTTAAAGTTTATAAAGGTTGATATAATGTTTGGATCAGGGATACAGTGGATAATTTTGTAAGTGCCACTGGAGACTGGAAACAATCTGCAGGTCTGTGTTGAAAACTGCCTGGTCCCAGACCAAAGTTCACTGGCATTTTCAGTCCAATGGGCTACCAACTGGAAACAATCAGCAGGTCTGTGATGGAAACTGCTTGGTCCCAGATCAAAGACCACTGGCATTTTCAGTTCAATGGGCTACAGACTGGAAACAATCAGCAGCTGTGTTGGAAGCTGCCTGGTTCCAGACACAGACCACTCACATTTTCAGCCCCGTAGCATAAATTACTATCTGAAACTTCATTTTTTTTTTTTTATTCCACTAAATAAATATATTAACCAACTAATTATAATTTATTGAGTTTTATTTTCTTCCTGTAATAACTAATTATTGCCTGATTAAATGCTTTTTTTTAAAATTTCAATTTACTTCTTTGTGACTTCCTATCAAGTTACCAACTTTAACTGAAACTTTCTTCCCCTTTATCTGAACTGCAGATTCTGAACTATTGGGTTGATTGCATATAATTTCTCTTTTTAAGATTGTAAACATGGGTTGATCAATGAGTAAATATTTCTTTCAGGGATTATTTTTTATTTTCTCAAATTTATTGTTTTATATAACCAAGTATCAGTGATACTGTTCCAGATATACTCCCTTGAGGTAAGTTTGAGTAAATATAACAGGGGAAACATTACCAATAAGAGCTATTAAAAAAAACTTCCTGCAGAAATAAATACATAAGACTGTAAGCTGGAGCTAGGATAACTTATTTACAGCAATAAATACACTGTACTATTAAGTCTAAGCATGTCAAAATGAATTGAAACTAAAATATACCCTTCCAAAACAAAACTAAATATTATAAAGACTGACTATCCAAAACACAGATTTTAAAGCTTTAAAGTCTTATACATTCCCTGAAATGCCTCACTACATATATCAATAGCTTCCGGACACACTCATTATAACTGGTAAATGGAATAAAGTGTGCCCAAGTCTAGTTCACATGCTGTCACATTAAGTCTAGTTCACAGTCAAATCAAGTCTAGTTCACATGCTATCAAATTAAGTCTAGTTCACAGTCAAATCAAGTCTACTTCACTTGTTGTCACATTAAGTCTAGTTCATAGTCAAATCAAGTCTACTTCACTTGCTCTCACATCAAGTCTAGTTCACAGTCAAATCAAGTTTAGTTCACATGCTGTCACATTAAGTCTAGTTCAGTCAAATTAAGTCTACTTCACTTGCTGTCACATCAAGTCTAGTTCATAGTCAAATCAAGTCTACTTCACTTGCTGTCACATCAAGTCTAGTTCATAGTCAAATCAAGTCTACTTCACATGCTGTCACATCAAGTCTAGTTCATAGTCAAATCGTCTACTTCACTTGCTGTCACATCAAGTCTAGTTCATAGTCAAATCAAGTCTACTTCACTTGCTGTCACATCAAGCACATCTTTATACCATAATTCATGTCCACAAAACAACAAAGACCCAGACCTGCTGTTTCATTATTGACTGAGACAGCAGGGTCTATGACATTATTTTGCTTCAAATTTCATTCAAACAGAACTAACACTGATTTGCTGGTGCATCATTAAACAATAGATTTATGTCTGTGTTATTCACATTTTCCTGGTTCCAAACTTTTTGCTGTCCAATACCCATTATACAAAGGTTGTTATTACTTTGATTGTTGTTTTGAATACAGCTTGATAGCTTACCTTTCATATGGAGGTGGGGGACTGTAGTGTCTGGGCCTTGGGGTGTATCTTTCTCTCTCCTGAAATAGAATAAATTTCTAATAAATATAATGTTCCTCTGAAAATACTGACCCGATCACATTGGCATTAGGAAATTACTCTTTGCTACCACTGAATCCAGCCTTCTCTGAAAGATGAAAAAAAATTTTTCCATCATATAGATGAAAGGAAGCAACTCTTGCAGATTAACTCCCTTGTCCATGCCAGCTGGCCACCCATGTCCTGGATTTAAATAGTTTAAGTCTTAGCAAAAATCTAACATAGGATATTCAGATTTTCTGGGAAGGGTGGGAGGGGTTGATAGTAATGTGATCAGGTAAGCATTTTCGGAGAAACAATCTATCATATCACAATAACATTAGGAAAATAGGTCACAAGAGGAAATGCTTGTGGTTGTTGCAGGGTTTAAAGCCATTTTCAGCACAAGATAGGCTATACATGGCGGCCAGTATAAATGGTGGAGGAAGAACCCTGGAAAACCCAGAAAGAAGCTACTGGCAAGCTTCCTCACATACCCACATTGGCCGAAATGCTTGAGTATCCAACTTCTACCTATCTAATCCATTAGGAGCAAATCATGAGTTTATACATGAATGAGGTGATTTGTGTGGAATACAGCACCTAACAATTGTTTACAATTAAAAAAGTTTCCCAAGCAAATTCAGTGAAAGTTGCAAGATCATGCCTGGGAAGGATGTTGGGTTGTTATGAATGGGGTATGATAACTGTTAGGGCAGCTACCAGTGGGCCAACAAGATTAAACTTTCTCTTTTGTGTGATGTTACACAATAAAAGCTGAAAAAGCAGACTGTGTTTGCCCGACACGTTACTCCAGTATATCTCAAATTAAAACATTATTCATCATTGCCATAATCATGGAAATTGTTTGTATTTTGAAAAACAAATTCATCACGTCTCATACCAGGTATGCCAATCTAATAACGTCCTTCAGCCAAGAAGTTATTGTTTGTGTGGTTATGTCTTGCTTTCTTGCCTTAACCAGAAAGAAGAGCCATTTTTTCCATGGAAAGAGCATGCTGCTCACCTTCCTAACAAGATGTAGTTAGTGTTATCAGAAAGCAAGTCTTGTACAATAAATGCTTCAATGAGGAAGATGGCTCGAAATTATGTGAGCTGAGTCATGTCAAGACTCAGGAGAGGTTCCATATTGAAAACAAGGTTAGCAAGCATGTTGTGGATATGTTGAAACTGGACAACAAGCTTTTAACATCCTTGTTGTGGTCAATAGTTTCTCTTCCATGATGTCTGAACATGTATAAGAACTTGCAATAGTATCCCTTGACTATGAACGGGATTAGTTTCTGGTCTTCAAAGAAGTCAGTTAGGGGAAAGAAGCTGAGAGTGGTTTGACATCCTTAATGTAACTTCAGTTGTTGAAAACACACTATTTCCCCTCATATACCATTAAACCGAAAGGCTGTCCAGCTGTCATAATCCTGTCCATAATCAAAGCACTTAATCCTTCCTTGTACAGTGCATCCCTTAACAGAACCAAACATTAATAAGAGGTTTATTTGGACCCAGATGGAATTAAGGCAACCCACAGCTGCTTGAGGAGCAGGGGGTGAAGACACTATGACTAAGCCGATTGCTGATTATGAATCTATCCCATCAGAGGTGTAATCAGAAATATTTTTGAAGCCCTTCCCTTTTTTTCTGGATTATTTTCAGTATTAGAAGTGCTGGAGGAAAGACACATATCCCCTCACAGTTGAATGAAAGAGCATTGACAATTCAATCATCTTGGTCTAGGAATATAGAGACAATGGTGGGCAGTTTCTTGTTCTGCAGCTTCACAAATAGCACCTAGCTCTTTCTTGTATGGTGCATCCCTTACCAGAGCCAGGCATGAAGCAGGAGTTTCGCTGGACACAGAAGGATATATGGTAATCACAACTGCTTGAGCAGTGTGGGGGGGAACTACGATTTTCCAGATTGAGCTAATTGCTGATCATGTCATCAGAGGTGCAATCAGAAATATTTTGAAATGCCCTGTTCTGCATTTCTGGATTAGTTTCAATATTAGAAGTGCTGGAGGAAATGCATATGCCCATATTCCCTCTCAGCTGTATGAAAGGGCATTGACAGTCCATGCCTCTGGGTCTAGAAATATAGAGACAAATGTTGGCAATTTGTAGGTATAGCCTTGGATGCAGACTCAGTGGAAGATGTATTGATGAACAGACCACACTGTACGAAGCAGTTGGCATCTCCTTATGAATGAGTCAACCAGTACGCTGAGCCTGCCTGGGATGTGTCAGACTTCTATGTTCATCTGATATTGGGCATACCAACAAAGGTACTTCTATAACATAATACAAAGGTCCAGTAACTCTGTCCCCCTTTTGTTGGAAGAGGTACATCCTTATGATGGAACCATCGAACACTGTCAGAACCATCTTCCTTTGGATACATTCCACCAAACTGTGGGAGGCTTTGAGAATGGTCTCCATTTCCAGGACACTGAAGTACAGAGCCTTCTCAACTTGCCTCTGACATCACCTAGTCTGGTAGCAAGGGTGCCCCCCACCCCCAACCATCATGACAAACAGGCACCTGTACAGGTTATGAATTCCTGTTGTGGGGCTTTTAAATGCATTCCTGCCACTAGCAAACTCAGTCATCACTGTGCCACAAGGGCCATCTGCAGAGTGTTCATGTAAAGGGAGCCAAGGTATAACAGGTCCACTGCCGCACTGAGCAGGCTGCGAAGTTGAAGAAACTTCCTCGTTAAAATGAATGTCCTCATGGATGCCTTCTTAGATGCATGAATGGTACAGTTGGGAGGAAGAATATCCAAGCTGATACAAGTTAGAAACTCTCTATCTTGATGATAATGTTGAGAAAGGACAAGTATTCACATCATATGCAATTCCAATACTGCTTCAGTGGAATCCCTTGGCATGGCTTCAACCGGATCCGATCTGACTGTCACCATGTGTGCTGTTTTCGGTATCTTCATTGGGGATGCAGGCAAACTGGTCAATGATTCTAAATTCAGATAAGTGCTTAATTCTTTGGGTTCAGAAGATTTAGCACATGCTTTTTTTCACAGCCCTTCAATTGCCTTTTCAAGACGTTGAACCAAATATCTGCCCATACTAAACATATGCTATCTGGGTGTGAGAAAAAATATTTTGTGCAAGCCATGCATCTCTCATTGTTGTCCTCAATGACTTTAAAGCATCTGCACTTCCTGCACTTAAGTGACATCTATGTGATAGAGACAGAAAAAAAAACAAATAAATCCATCAAACATCTGACAAACGTATTAATTGTTCAAACAGGTGAACTCACCTTACTGAGATGACTGAAGAAGTGTGTGATAAAGTGACAATTAACTGAGGAATAGTAAGTGAAATCAGTGAAAACTTTAATGTTACCAACTGATATAACACTGGTAATCAATGGTTAAAAAAATGCATAAATAGAAATAAATTCACCAAAAGAAATGCAATGGATTTTTCTGAGGCACTGTTCACAGTTGCCAGTTGCAAGTTTAAACCAGTTACATCCAGGGTATGGGAGGCTGCCTGGAAGGGACAAAAAGAACTACAGGCACTGTTCACAGTTACATGTGAAAGCTTAAACTGGTTACATCCAAGATATGGGTTGACACCTAGTGACAACAAAGGGAGTTAATTCTGAACGAGTTAATTCCCTATTTTTGGCTACATTATATCTGAAAGATGGATGATTGGAACTTACCAGGAATTGTGAACGAGTTCAACAAATATTGTGTTAGGAGTCCAGGAAGTTATTTTTCACTCAGGAATGTGAAATGAAATCCTTTATAATGAACTGGTTTGGACTGGAAATTTCCACCCTTGAGAGTTTAAATGGGTTACAGACATACGGTAAAACTTTATTTCTAATGTCATTCTAAACATACACTTCTTGTCTACTAATTTGAATTTGCAAAAAAAAAAACCTGAAAAACAATTATTAACCCAAAGGCTTGCTACCTACCCTAAATGGTGATGGTGGTAGGTGAGGTGGCGGTATGTACTCATGGACTGCTGCTCGCACTTCAAAGTTTTCATATTGACCATCAGGAGGGTACCAGACCGGCTCTACATGCTGTTGCCTCTTTTGCATCTGACGAATAGGAGTCTTGTCGTAATACTCATCATCTGACCTAAATTTTAAAAAAGACAAATGTATTGTGACATTTCACTCTTTATTATTAGTATTCAAAACTGTAATAAAAAGGGCACAAAATATTGCCTGCATTGCAACTATATTTGTACTTTTTTAAAAACAAGTAAGCTCTCAATGCCAAAAAACCTTAAGTCCAAAATCATACCTTATAACAAGTAATTTTTATGTGAAGCCAATGTTTTACTAATATTCTGCCCTCTAATCTTTCCATACAAAATAAGCATGTAATCATTTACAAGCATCATCATCAATCACTACTAAATCCTTCAACCCATCAGAAATAAGACTACAAACAAATATAGTCAATAACTTTTACTATTATCTCATACTGACTGCGGTAAAAATTAACTATAATACAATCATATTGGGAATACTGACAGCGGTAAAAATTAACTATAATACAATCATATTGGGAATACTGACAGCGGTAAAAATTAACTATAATACAATCATATTGGGAATACTGACAGTGGTAAAAATTAACTATAATACAATCATATTGGGAATACTGACAGCGGTAAAAATTAACTATAATACAATCATATTGAGAATACTGACAGCGGTAAAAATTAACTATAATACAATCATGTTGGGAATACTGATGGATTGAAAGAACATAATATATAAGTGGTATTAACACTCATATCCCCATTATAAATTACTGTAAGCAAATACCAGTAGGCCCTATGGTTCTGAATGATCTTATTTTCAATTCCTGTACAAATCATTTCTTCTTCTTTTTCTCTTCAAAAAAGATGTGTGTATCTCTGTGTGTGTGTGTGTGTGCATGTGTGAGCGCGATCAGCTGAGTACAAAACGAGGCAACTGTCAGTACCATTTTTATTAAGTCTTTGGTGTGACTCAGCTGAAGTTCGAACTTGTGACCTCTCGCATCTGAGGCAGATGCTCTAACCACCAGACCTCTACAGTTGTCCAAAAAGACGCTGTGAAACTATCAGAAGTGATAATCTGGCTGTGGCATATTATTCTAACTGGAGTTAACAATACAGAATTTACTACTATCAGAACCAATCAACAGCAAGAGACACAAGGAAAATCATGATGCTCCCACTGCACTTGTGTTGAAGGCATACAAAAAATGTCACCCCTTTAACCTAAATCTTCAAAGATCTCATGAAGCACAGACAAACAATATTTCATATACATGAACTTTGGTGCAGTAACTTTTAATGGTAACAATTTAGTTCAATGACTGAACATGATTCATACAGCTGTGCAGAATTTTTCTGTAGTTGTTCTGGAGATTTCAGAGACTTAAAAAAAAATAATTCTAGGAGTATATTTTGTTATGGAAATTGGGCCATATTCCCATTTTGAATTGTAAACACAGTTCATTTCTAGCCAGGTATTAATTACTTAATTAGTCCCACATCAGCAATGTGAATAGTAACACTTTAAAAAAATGACACTACTGCATCTGTTAACCACAGGTGTGTTAAGACAGTTCCATTTAAACATACATGGTACTCGAGGGAAGCACTTTCTGAAAACTAGATGCTAGGGTACTCTCTGACTCAAGAAGTTTGAATGAAATCAATAGAAAATTCTGAACTGAATCTATGGGTGACTAGACTAAATTAAAATTGCCTTCCCATGTTCAATGGAACGGCCCTTACTTGATCCACCCAATTTTAACAATCTTTTATCTTATTATATATTTCATTTTTTTAAAATATCAAGAAACAAGTTTTGAATTTTAAATGTGATATAATATATATTTAAGTGTGAGACACAGAACTTATTGGCGAAATAATTTTCATATTTTTTCATCCCTATATTTCTATATTTTCACATCTGAAAAAATTCTTTATGTGTTAATAACAAGAACAAAAAAATAGAAACAGCATTTCTAATGTATTATAATTTGGTAACAAATTGGAAAAAGCCAGTACTCAATTTTGGAGCTTGTTTGCAAAGAACTTTTAGAGTACTTTTACAAATGACACTGTGTAACATCTACAGACATAAGCAGTATCAAAGTATGTGCTGGTAACTGTGTTTGTCTAAGCCATTCAACACTGAATCTGGCAGTCACTGGTTCAAGCTCACATGGATCTGATATTTTCCCCCAGCCCTTATCATGGTGCACAGTACATAAAGAGAGTAATGACTTTCTTTCACTTGTGCTCGTGTAGATGTCAGCTCATTACACCATATTTCAGTGAAACATCCAGTTGTTACAAATGTAATAAGACCTGTGTTCCACTTTGGAGTGGATATTCGCATATGATAGATATATCACAGGCTGAATTATCACTTGTCATAAGGCCTTTGAATGTGGAGTCAAATTCACAAGCAAATCTACTAGCCAGCTAGGTAGATCCTATCAATCTACTTTGTGTGTACTGTCTTTTGTACCACATAGAATTTATGAATGATGTGTTTATTGTAGTTAGATTTTAAGAAAATCTGGAATACCCAGGGATCTGATCTGATCATTTCTAGTCAGTTTTATGCAGCTTATTACTTACTCTCTTTCATAGTTGTACTCCTTGCTGCGGACTGGTTCCTTCTTGTTCTCCTTGTTCTGCTCTCTGTCCTCCTCAAGGCTGAGGTTGAACTTCTTCTCCTCAAAATTGGGCTCGTGTTCTTTCCTCTGGGTGGCCTTTTTCATTACCTGACATAAGAAATAATTTCAGCAATTAAACTTCTGACTGGACTACATACAAGTATAATCCATTACAGAACCATCATCAGGGTCCACAAAGTGCCATAGTGATATGTACCATACCATGCATTATCCAACCCAACTAAGTCAGGTAACTGTGAAAATATTGCACGTATCTTCTTGGTTAAAAAAGATGAATGACTATACTATATACTCCTGTGACAGTCACGAACTTGATGCGTATTAAATAAGAAATACTTAAAACAGTTATAGTTTGTGTAATTTTTCATGCTTTGGCAGAAAATCATTCAATGGTACACACACATACATATATAACAAAATTAAATGTAAATAGTCAAATATATGTGCTCACCTTTTGATCTCATGGTATTCATAATAATTCCATCAAAAATCTGCACAAAGAAGCATAATTTCTAGGATTTCTCAGCAAGATTCCATTTGAATCTAAATACTATGGGATCACTAATTCTCGTGGATTTTATTGTTGTCCTCAACCAGAAATTTAAAGACCTAACAAATAACAAGCCAAATCTGATTAAAAATGCCTCCATCACCATCCATTTTTTAAAACTGTTTAGTTCTATGAGATCAACAAAACTATTTGATAAATCAATCATATTTCTTAAGTCTGGTTAAAAATATTAGCTTTGACACATGTCTGTACTATTTTCAGCATAGAAAAAAAAATGAATTATAAAGCATTTTATATTGTTTCAATACACATGTATCATTAGTGTCTGGTAGCCATAATTTGCACCCACTGCCTCAAATCGATATGATGTGAGATAAGTAAAGACTGTGAAATAAGAAAAAGCACTGTTGCAAAAATGTCTGGATTTTTACTTTTTATGTATCTTGCATCAGCACCTTTGGATCTATATCAAATGCCTAATATATATATATATATATATATATATATATATATATATATATATATATATATATATATATACATGTGTGTGTGTGTGCCATTAAATACACAATTCTGATTAGATGCAGGCAAATAAATTCATGCACTTTCACTTTCAATAAATTCATGCACTTTCACTATCATTAGATACAGGTAAATAAATTCATGCACTTTCACTTTCAGTAAGAAGAGAATAAAAAAGACATTGGAATGTAAAAAGTGAATGTGTGCTACTTTCAAAATACAGGTCATCAGATTAGGTTTCACATGTGATGAATGTACAGGAAGTAACTGTCTTATAAATCTGGTAAATTTATACAAGGTTGCAAGGACCTGAAAAAACATTATAGAATACTGTGTTTGAAAAAGATTTATTTTTTTCCAATTTCATACTGAAATTTGACAAATCTGTTCAATGCAATGAAATTTAAATCAAGCATTGAAATAAATTACAGGGATCGTCCTGGGATTCGCCAATGTCACAAATTACGATTTTTTTCCTTATTGGCGACAAAATATACCATCTGGCGATTTTTTGGGCTACAGCCTTTTTGGCTGTTTAATTTGTACATACAATCATAAGTTTGGAGTGATGAAATTCAAAGGGACCAAGAAAGGAGGCCACAAACTTGGATGCACAATACACTGGAATCTATCTCTTACATAAACAAATCCTTTGTATTGACAAACCCATCTTTACAGTGCATTGCTACATCATAATCCGTTTACGTTGATATCTGGCCCGAGTACTGTATGCTGTGATATCCCCAATCATGCTACTGGAC
The DNA here is from genome assembly GCA_016617855.1 of Megalonaias nervosa. NCBI lineage: Eukaryota > Metazoa > Mollusca > Bivalvia > Unionida > Unionidae > Megalonaias > Megalonaias nervosa. Next base: position 43,648 of record JAECUM010017715.1, read on the forward strand.
TATACCTACAATCGACTGAGCTCTGAAGGCTTGAACAGACACAGCTACAATTAATTGAACGATGGCTAATCCTTCTGTTGTTTTCTTAAATATACCAATAAAATAGTTTTACTGAAACTTCAGAGAAAACCGATTACCTTTGTAGTACCGATTGCTGTGTATAAATACAAAGCAAATGGAAAAAACTCAAAACAGAATTATATACTGTCAACAGTGCAACATTATCATGGGTAAACGTAAGTTAGGCGTTGCATGTTCATCGTCTCATCCTAAGAGTAAGTTAATGAAATTAACAGCATTTGGATTTAGTGCAAATTCATCAGACAACACAGTCAATGAACCTGATGTTATATCTGGCAGTCCAAAATCATCTACATGCAGTGATGGTAGTATTGCTTCAAGTGCAACACCACATCATGATGAACGGGTCAAAAGTTCCCGAAAATTTCTCGACAGCTGGAAACTTGGGCGTCTGTGGCTGAGATATGATACAAAGTTAAAGCAGATGTTCTGTGATATATGTATCAAGGCACAAGTCGTCAATTCATTTACAACTGGCTGTGATATTTTGAAGAAGACGTGTGTCACCAAACTTGAATCCAGGCAGGGTAAGTAATATATGTTAATTTTGCTTGATGATTTGTTATGACTGCAGGGACTTAAACTACGCAATAAGAAATAGCAGAACAAACAAGTTCTGCATAATTGAAAATAATTTATTTCTCAAAATACAGGAGTGAAAGAATTAAATTAACTTACAGCATGGTGAATGAATTCCTATTTCCTAAAGTCCTATCAATTTCAATAGTTCCAAGAAATCCGAATATGTTCCAACGAAAAATGCCCCTATTGTGTTGAAGTTTCAAATGTACAGAAAGAATTAATTAATTTCCAAAGAATTCAAATAGTCGTTGAATAAATTTAGTTAATACTGTACAGTTATTCTAGCGTGTCATGCTAAAAATAAATCTTTTTAAAAACCAAGTCGGGAGATTGAATCCGAAAACACGCAAATTGGGACCAACCATCTGTAAGATTTTTGTGGCATATTTAAGCATCGTTTTTGCTAAATATTCTCCGATTTTTCGGGTCCAATACATATGAAATTCTCAAAAAGAACACACTGTTTCTCCCTGTGGAGTACGTTATTTGCCCCCCCCCCAACGTGCCCCCATTTCATATTCTATACAATAGCTGAAGGTCAGACTTAAGCCTCCATGACATACTTCCAAGAAACCACCTGTTCTACAGTGAGTGAAAGCACTAGCAATTGATTGACAAATAAACCATGCCCTTTTTTGTTATAACTAAGAATGCCTAAAATGGGTATGAATTTATGTTAACAGTTCAAATGTCGTCTCAAGCTACCATACATGTGGTAACTATTTCCCACATTTTATATCCCACCTTATTTCATTATTGTTAACTAGTATATGCATATAACACTGCTGACTAAATAAAAAAAAATTTCCAAAAGGGGGGGGGGGCACATATGCTCTGTGATATGTTTGTTCACTCCTTTTCATTTAATGATGGTAATTAATGCTATATATACAGTACATTAATGCCAGGTGTTGACTCATGTAAGTTTCACTGGTGGGAATGGAGATCCTAGTTTGCTTGTTGAGAAAAATTCTACAGCATTCAGTGATCATTCTTGGGATTAAGGAAGCAATTCACTATAAGCAAAGCATGTAAAACGTGGCAAAAATAAATTTCTGAACTCCTGGTTGATGGAGATGTACTTTGTGAAGCTAGCCATACAAAGAAGGAGGGGGGCATTTAATTACTGAATGCACGAAATCGACGGTCGCATTATATGTCACTTATCTTATTTTGCAAAGTACGATCATAGGATTTTAGTATTAAAATGTCATTAACTAAAGTTCCTTACAAAACTATTATTTGGAAAATAATATACATAATAGCACAAGTGAGTTTCAGCAGTCGTTGGCCGATGTAATAGTTGATGAGATGGTTACCGAGGTCAAGGAATCTCATGTTTACAGTGTCATGCTTGATGAGAGCACAGATGTTTCAGTATATCAGAATTTGGTTGTTTATGTTAGGTACCTAACTAGTTTGGTTGAACCAGTTACACACTTTCTCAGTATTCATCAGCTTCAAACTGCAAACACAGAAAATATATATTCAGAGTTGTTAGGTTTAATTAAGTCATTTGGTTTTAGTCTGGACAATCTGGTTGGTGTGTCAACCGATGTTGCTGCAGTCATGGTGGGTTGCAAGAGTGGTGTTGTTACCAAGTTGAAGGTGGATACTAAAGGTCTGCTTGCAACTCACTGCACTGCACATAGGTTAGCTCTTGGTACAGGTGCTGCAGCTGATGGGGTTAGATACATTGTCAAGTTTCAAGATATGCTGAATAATATGTACAAGTATTTTGCATATTCCCCCTGTAATATGTGTAGGCTTGAGGCTATTCAGTCAGTGTTGGAGGCTTCTCACACTTGTTTGCATCAGGTATTCCACACAAGGTGGCTGAGTTATGAAGGTAGTAAGCAGGCAGTTGTTGATAATTTTCCCGCTCTAGTTAGTGTCTTCTTGGAAGACAAGTCTGAAAAGGCTTTTGCACTGTATAAGCCCATTGCTTGTTTCAAATTTGTTTATACAGCACACTATATGGCTGACATTCTGAGGCATTTAGCAGTTCTGTGTCAAGCTTATCAGAGATCTGATATTGACTTTACTGAGGTTAATCCCCTTCTCCACTCCACTGCTGAGGTTCTTGAAAGTCTGAGGTCACAGTCTGGTAGTAATATTTCTAGGTTTCTTTCTGAGATTCCAGCAGAACCAAGTTTAGATTCATCAGGTTTATGTACTTTTGAGTACAAAGGCCACACAATTAGTGATGGTGCTAAGCAAAGGTCAGAGGCTGCATGGTCTTGTGCCAAATTTGTAGATATTGTTATAGACAATCTAAAGGCAAGGTTCATGGTGGGGTGGGGTGGGGTGGGGGGAATTCAATAGTTTTAAGTGCTCTAACAAAGTTGTTTGATCCCTATTTGTATGGCTCACAGACTAACAGTACAGTTCCATTCTTTCAGAGGTTTTGGGAATTGCTTCAAATTACTTGTCTACTTGTGGGTTAGGTAATCAGTCAGAGGTTAGTCAGGAATTGGCTGGCTTTGTGGCTTATGCTAGGGTTCAAGTTCTCAAGAATGGCAAGGTGTATAGAGGTGTTAAGGACTTGATTCAGTTGGCAGTGAGATCCAGGGCAACATACCCTTGCACATCTGCGGCTGCTGAGAGACTACTGGTGTCACCTGTCAGCACTGTAGACTGAATGTGGATTCAGTAAGATGAACCTCATAAAAACTGACATCAGAAATAAACTTGGCATCCCAACTCTAGAGAATTTAATGAAAATCAGCATGTACATATGTGAAGAATTAGACTCTGAAACTGCAAGTGGGAAGCCCTAAAATCGCGATGGATCATCATGTGACATTCTTTAACATTTTAATAGTGCAAAACAGTCATGTAATGATTTATTTTGAATCATTATAGCTGTATTGCTCAATGTCAAAAAAGTAATAAGTAGCCCATCTTTTTCAATTTTCATTGCCTATTACATTAACAGACTTGGAAAAATATTCACTACTTGTTCTGGCAACATTTTTTGAAAAGTGGCGACAAAATACTGAGGTTAGCAATTTTTTTTGGGGTGAGAACTTTTTAAAAGTCAGGACCATCCCTGAATTATAGGACTTCATGTTAAATACAATATGCGTTTAAGACTCAATTCCTAGTTGGCTAATTTAAGCTGTCTTAGCTCACACTTATCAATGTACTAAACTACAAATACTGTACTACCAAATACCAAATAAATACTGGATAATATACTTACAGATTCATATTTATACTTACAGCATAAAAACTTCCTCTCTTTCTTCACAGATTACAAGTTTTTATCATTATGTTCATGTGTGCACATATATAATATATGCTTATCTTCGCCTTTCTCAACCAATATTCAGCTGCATATCTGTACATTATACTGCACGATGGTTCCCTTACCCACCCTACCTATTTACAAACAGTAATAAAGCAAAAAAAATTGTTTAGGTCAACAGAATTGTACGTATTTAATACATGTATTGTCTATATGACTTCTATGGGTGACTCCTCCATATTAAAAGTGTCTGGACCCCAACTGTCTTTCAATGGAGCAACCCTTAAGTTTTATGCCACAAAAATACTTTCATTTATAGTCCACAGAAAATGGAAAAGAAAGCTTGTTTAATGCCTTTCAGTGTCTCCAAAAATGTTATAAAATATATTCGGAAGAGCAAACTTTTGCTCTTGGGTGAAATGCCCAATTTCAACATATATTCACATACACATATGCACGAACTGCAACAACTCTGATCAAAAATGAAAACAAAGGAGTAAGGAATTATATAAGAGGTGATCAATCAAATACTGTTATAATTTCTGGAAATAGTTTTACCTCTTTAGCTTGTCGAAGACCTCGTTCCCAAGCGGTTTCTGCTTTTGGCTGTGGTAAAGGTGGGGGTGGCTCTAGTTCTTCTGGGCTCTAAAAAATTAACAAACAAATGGAACCTTTTCAAGTGCACAACATACAAACTTGTCAGCCACATAACATTAACATTGCAAAACAGAATTCCCAAGGTGGAACATCAAAATATTACAATTTTAAACTGATAATCTTACTGCATTCAAACAGAACTAAGGCTACAATATTTTGATATGTTAACAGCTAAATTCAGTCTACTGCCTGTAAAGTTTATAAATTGGTTACCATGCAAATAAACAAGTATTTGGTCCAGCTTGTGTTAATCAATGTCCAGACAGTATGTTGGACATAATACCACTAGCTGAAGCAGTTACTATAGTAATAGTAGCAGCAATGTTACTATTGTAGTAGTAGTAGCAGCAGCAGTGTTATTACAACATAAATAGTGACAGTAGTAGCAGCAGTGTTACTACAGCACCAGTAATTGTAGTAGTAGTAGTAGTAGAAGCAGTGTTACTACAGTAGTAGTAGTAGTAGTCATAGTAATAGTAAGAGCAGTATTACAACAGCAGTAGTGTCACAGTAAAACCTGTCTTGCAAGATCACTGCTATGAGAGACCACCTGTTTTGAGAGACCAGAATCTCCATGCACAGATTTATTGATAATATAGTGTTATGACCTGTTATGAGAGACCACCTGTTATGAGAGACCATTATTTTTTGGCAGAAGGTTCCACTGTAGTAATAGTAGCAGTAGTAACAGTGTTACTACAGTAGTAGTAATAGTAGTATTAGTGGTAGTAGTATCATTAGTAGTAACAGACTTACTATTATAACTGAAGCAGTAGTAGTGGAAATGTTACTATAGCAGTGTAGTTTAAAGGAGGTTTCAGTAAAAACAAAGAAGTAATAATGTAGTAATAAAGTTGAGAAAGTAGTGGGGGGATAGGGTAGGTGTAAAACCTCCCCTGGTCCTGAGGGGCAATGTCCCCGGAATGGGGTAAGTAGGGCTTTCTCCCCCATAAGATGAAATGGTGCTGAATGTATAGCTAGTTAGATGGAAAGTTCTGAAACATGTTTAAAAATGTTTCTGTATTACAGAATTTTGAATAAATTTCATATTTATAATTAATATCGCAAGAATTTTATTCCTGATGACCCAATTAATCGGACAAAATTATCATGCAAAATCATCAGGTTAACTGCCACTGTTACTGAACCATTGCAATATGTTCGTAGCTGTTTGAATGAAATGAATAGCTCTTAATTACTTCACAGATGAGAAAAACAAAAAGTGTTTAAAAAGTAGCACACTGAAAATACAAGTTGCCAGGTGACAGAATAAAAAGGTAACTAAGCAAAACTGAGGTTTGTAATAATACACAAACTGAAATCAACAATGAAATAATCAACTTAAGTGCAAAAACTGTGTGTGTTGGCAAAAGATGTGGTAGGCCCACTTCATAATTACTGTTTATTACATATTGTAAATCAACAGCAGATTTGCTTCTAACAGAATTGAATAAACAGAATGACTTCAAATGTTAAAATTATGTCACGACATGTACTCTATTCATGTTGAATTTTATATTCACCTTGAGCTTTTTATCTGTTTTACCTGGGCCAAACTGTAAATAAAATTTATGACACACTGAGTATATAAAATACAAAAGGACAACTGAAACAGATAAAAACAGTAGTTCTTTCTTCAAAGTACAACTGAAACTGATGTTACGTGACTAGGCTCATACAAAGTAACAAAGAAAAGAGTGAGGCCAACAAGCTTTGTAAAATTTAACAAAATAATTTATTTCCCTAGAGAACAAGGTAAAAATATGAAAAAGGACTTACAGTTTGTGAATCTAATCAAAAATTTAATCCTAGAATTTAAAAATATAAGATCTATCACAAAAAAGATCTAAATGAACCAAAGTTCGAATCCCGATGAAGTTCCAAGATGGAAGGCAAAGATGTCAGATGAGGTCATTGTACTGATGTCAACAGTTCCTCGTTGAAACACAATTTATAATGTTCCAGTTTAGAATTCTAGAATAATTTCCACTAAATGTCTTTGTCCAAGAATTTTGATGAAGAGCACTTGTATGTTTTCCAGAGAATATAAATTATTAAATCCAAAAAATAGAAGAATTTTAAAATCACACTGGCATCAACATTAAAAAACACCTTGAGCTCTAAAGGTGTAAAATACGACCGACTGAGAACACTACAAAACATCTGTTTTAACCCTCAATTTTAGATCAAATGGTGGAGTCACGTGGTCACTTAGCTCAAACAGCGCAGTAAAATAATATGTCAATTAGCATGTAGGCTAGAATAGCCTTAGCTAAGAATCAATGATTCCCACACTGGAAATGAATTTTTTAAAAATTTGTTTACAACTGAGCTGATGCAAGCCAAGAATGACCTTGATTACGACCAATAATTTTCACTCAGTGTTTACTAATTTTTCTGAACCAAGGTCAAGAACTAGGTCAGCTAAAAATATAATGTAGCAATAGTATGCATGTTTATCAGGTCAAAACAGAAAACTGAATTTTCCGAAAAAAGTCAAATCCAGTAAATAAAGTTATTACAATAACACGTAATGAAAATAAAAATAAAATAAGAGAGAAATTTAAAACTAACACACAAGTAATTAAATTACATGTACGTAACACTTCCCCCCATAAAGAAAAAGAAAGATTTATATGTAAATTATACATGAGGTAAAACAAAATTACATAGAAGATTTCTTATGAATTATACAATGGTTACATGAAATAACATTTCTATACATGGGAAAGTGCATCTGCAATTAAATTGTCTTTTCCCTTGATGTGCCTGATGTCAAGATTGTATTCCTGCAACAATAAACTCGACCTTAATAATCTTTGATTTTTGTTTTGCATCTTGTTGATGAAAGTAAGGGGGTTGTGATCACTAAACATAACAACTGGAGAAGGAGCTGAACTAAGATAAACTTCACAATGCTGTAATGTCAAAATCAAAGCCAAATATTCCTTCTCGATTGTTGAGTAGTTTCTTTGGTGCTTATTTAATTTCTTAGAGAAATAGTACACTGGATGATCAACACCATTTCTTTCTTCTTGAATCAATACTGCTCCAACCCCAACATCACTTGCATCAACAGATAGTTTAAATGGCTGACTGAAATTTGGAGCTGTAAGAACTAGTGCACTTTTAAGTATGGCCTTTAACTTGTCAAAAACCTCCTGACATTTTTCAGTCCAAAGAAACTTGCTTTCCTTGCTCAGTAAGTTTGTCAGGGGTTCAGCAATATTAGAAAAATTGGAACAAAATTTCCAATAGTATCCAGCCATACCTAAAAATTGCATCAGTTGCTTTTTACTGACAGGCACAGGGAATTCAGAGATAGCCTTGACCTTAGCATCTATAGGTTTAACCTGTCCATGTCCCACAATATGTCCTAGAAATGTTACACAAGCAGAACTCACTTTTAGATAAATTGATTGTCAAATTTGCATCAGTGAATCTGTCAAAGAATTTCTGAATTGTTGCTAGATGTTCTTTCCAGGAGTCATTGTAGATGATGACATCGATGTAAGCATCACAATTATCTAGACCAGAGGTAATCATATTCATCAAACATTGAAAGGTACTTGGGGGAACCCTTCATCCCGAATGGCATTACTTTAAATTGATAGAGTCCATCTGAAGTCACAAATGCTGAAATTTCCTTTGCCCTTTCCATTAGTAGAATTTGCCAAAATCCTTTCAGAAGGTCAAATTTGGTGACATACTTGGCAAATCCAATTTTAGCAATACAGTCATCGATTCTTGGTAATGGAAATTGATCTGTTTTTGTCACACTGTTCACCTTCCTATAATCTGTGGACATACGGAAAGTTTTATCTGGTTTCGGAAGAAGTATACATGGTGAAATCCAGTCACTTTTATAGAGCTCTATGAAATCATTCTCCAGCAAATATTGAATTTCCGTCTTCAAATATTCGTGTTTGAGAGGGTTCATCCTGTATGGGTGTTGTTTCACAGGTTTGGAATTCACGATTTCAACATTATGAAAAATTTTGTTTGTCCTCGTAGGAACATCTGGAAATAAGTGCTCATATTCAAATAATAACTGTTTAAGTTCATTCCTTTCTTGTTGCTACAAATGCGAAAGTTTCAGGTCCAGATTTTTCAGAATTTCCGAATTCCGAAGATTTATTGCTCCAAAATCAGTAGAATCCGATTGAATTTCTTCACTTAAATGCTCAGTGAGTGGGACAGGTACAACTAAATTAAAATTGCATGATTTACCTGGCTATCTCTCTCAATACACTGGTACTCCTTTAATTTATTTAGATCAGAGTACTATTATTATAATTTAACTCATTCATTTTCTTTTTTACTTTCTTGTTGCAAATGCGAAAGTTTCTGGTCCAGATTTTTCAGAATTTCCGAATTCTGAAGATTTGTTGCTCCATAATCAGTAGAATCCGATTGAATTTCTTCACTTAAATTCTCATTGAGTGGACTGGTACAACTAAATTAAAACTGCATAATTTACCTGGCTACCTCTCTCAATATACTGGTACTCCTTTAATTTATTTAGATCAGAGTACTAATATTATAATTTAACTCATTCATTTTCTTCTTTACTTTGTAAGGACCATAAAATCTAATTTGAAGAAAATTTTGAAGAATGAGCAAGAGAGAACTCTATTACAAGACTCAAAACTTCTCTCAATTAAAGTTCTGTGAAACCATAATTTCACTTTTGACTTGCTGAATGCAAATTCAAGCATAACTACCTGGAAAATTCCAGACATAAAATTTGACCTTTGACCAGATTGGACATATTTGGGAAGGCCAAATTGAGTAAAGAAACTTTATCTAAGCTTTTGCTATAGTTTTTGTTTTAATATTCCTCAAAGGAATTGCCTCTGGGAATCTTGTTGATGCACACATAATGGTCAACAAGTATTGGTTGCCTGACTTGGTCTTAGGTAAGAGACCAACACAATCTACCATTATTCTGCTAAATGGTTCGTCAAATGCAGGAATAGGTTGCAGATGAGCCTTAGGTATCTTCTTATTGGGTTTTCCTACCATTTGACAAGTATGACAAGATCTGCAGTATTTACAATCATCACTTTTGATTTTTGGCCAATAAAAGTGAGTCAAGATCATGTGATAAGTTTTATTAATCCCTAAATGACCAGCCAGAGGAGTTTCATGGGCCAGACTAAGTATTTCCTGTCTGTAAGATTTTGGAATTTGGATTTGGATTTAAGATTTGGATTTGATAGTTCACTGACCATTCGTCACCAGCAGGTACCTTGGGAGGTCTCCATTTTCTCATAAGAATTCCATTTTTAATGAAATAACGGACAGGCAATTCAGTGGCTTCAGTTTCACTAATGGCCCTCTGAAACAAACAGGAGATCTCAGCATCTTTTTCCTGTTCGACGACAAGTGATTGTCATTTGTCACTCTGATTAGAAAAATGAGAAATAGTAGTTAAAAGAGGATCACTGTGATCAATACCTTTTAACTGATCCAAAGGAGTGAAAGTGACTTCATCAAAAGCCTGACCAGTACATGTGTCAGCTAAAGGAATACTTTCCTTTTGCCATAGCTCTAGTAACTGCACAAGCTTGGTATAAATCAGGGACTTCTTTTTCAATAGGATCAACTTTCTGATCCAAACAAGGCTTGTCAGTAACAAGCGGTTTAACCACAACCTTGTCTCCAGCTAGGTCGTTGCCAAGTAACAAATGAATGCCCTCAACAGGTAAAGACGACACTATTCTGACTGTCACAGGTCCTGAAAGTAAGTCTGAAGACAAATTTACACAATGGAGAGGAACATTAACAAAGCCGCACTCTACTCCCTGAATGAGAACACAATCATTAGAAGAAGACTTCTCAGAAAAAGGCAAAGTACATGATAATAAAAGACTCTGAGAAGCTCCTGTATCCCTTAAAATTTTAATAGGGATAGGATTGGCCATATCACCCAAGAGTGATATAGAACCCTTCGACATGAATGGTTCATAATTTTCCATAATAAAATCAGACTGGGGGTTTTGAGACCCAACAAATGTATTGCTTTCAATACATGACCATGACCTTGACCTCTTAGAAATAAGAGTATTTGGGATAGGTCTATCTTGATTCTGATGCTTATATTTCAATTTGAAGCAATCAGAAATAACGTGTCCTTTCTTCTTACAATAGGTACATGTAGGAAGCAATAAGGATTCTGAATCAAGCTTATCAGAAGCCTGATTTTTATAAGTTGTGCCAGACTGAGTTTTAGAAGGAATCATATTAGGCTGAAATACCTTTCTACCAGTAGAATGCTGAGTGAAAGACTTGCCTACAACAGAAACTTTATGAGTTAAGAAATACTTATCAGCAGCACGAGCAGCATTTTCCAAGGTTTCAATCTGATGTTCTTCAAATAAGTCTTAATGTCACTAGGGACACAGTTCTTGAACTCTTCAAGTAATACAAGTTGTTTGAGACTTTCATAATCATGTTCAACTTTCTCGGCTAAGCACCATCTATCAAATAACTGCTCTTTTTCTCTTGCGAATTCGACATGAGTTTGTGCAGCATCTTTTTGACAGTTCCTAAATTTTTGCCAATAAGCCTGAGGGACTAACTCATAACCCTTCAAGATACAGCCTTTAACCACATCATAGTCAGCACTCTGCTCTAGTGACAGTGAAAAATAAATATCACTAGCTCTACCAGTAAGTACACATTGTAATAATAGAGTCCAATGCTCCCTTGGCCATTTCAAATTTTCCACAATTTTTTCAAAACGAGGAAAATATCTGTCTACTTCTTTTTCCAGAAAAAGGGGGCACTAACTTAATATTTTTGAAAACATCAAAAGTAGGAGAGAGTTTTTCTTTTGCCAGCTCTAATTCCTTTAACTGAATTTGAAATTCTCTTTCATTCTTCTCTCTTTGCATCTGTCTGTCTGTCTCTCTCTTTCTTCAAATTGCCTTTGTCTTTCATCTTTCTCTTTCTGAAACTGCATTTGTCTTTCTTCCCTTTTTCTTTCCATTTGTATCATTTCTATCTGAAACTGAACCTGTCTTATCTCTAATTCCAACTTTTTTAGCTGGACTTCCATTTTCAAAATGTCCAAACACTCCTGGGTAAAATAAAAAAAAATTCTCCACTTTTGATGATATTGTGAAAAAACCTGTTGATTTCACAAAAAATCTGAAACAAAATGTGAAATAGCACTTGGGATTTAAAAACTAGGGGAATTTAAATTTCAAAAAACAATTTTCTGAAATATTTTAGCCAAATCTCATATATCCCAAGGACAAGAAGCCCAATTTTCTTTGTTATTTGACTAGGCTCGTACAAAGTAACAGAAAAAAGAGTGAAGCCAACAAGCTTTGTAAATTTTAACAAAATAATTTATTTCCCTAGAAAACAAGGTAAAAATATGAAAAAGAATTACAGTTTGTGAATCTAATCAAAAATTTAATCCTAGAATTAAAAAATATAAGACCTATCACTAAAAAGTTCTAAATGAATCAAAGTTCAAATCCCGATGAAGTTCCAAGATGGAAGGCAATGATGTCAGATGAGGTCGTTGTACTGATGTCAACAGTTCCTCGTTGAAACACAATTTATAATGTTCCAGTTCAGAATTCCAGAATAATTTCCACTAAATGTCTTTGTCCAAGAATTTTGATGAAGAAGAGCACTTGTATGTTTTCCAGAGAATATAAATTATTAAATCCAAAAAATAGAAGAATTTTAAAATCAAACTGGCATCAACATTAAATAACACCTTGAGCTCTAAAGGTGTAAAATACGACTAACTAAAAACACTACAAAACATCTGTTTTAACCCTCAATTTTTGATCACATAGTGGAGTCACGTGGTCACTTAGCTCAAACAACGCAGTAAAATAATATATCAATTAGTAAGAATCAATGATTCCCACATTGGAAATGAATTTTTAAAAAATCTGTTTACAACTGAGCTGATGCAAGCCAAGAATGACCTTGATTACGACCAATGATTTTCACTCAGTGTTTACTAATTTTTCTGAACCAAGGTCAGGAATTAGGTCAGCTAAAAATATAATGTAGCAATAGACTGCGTGTTTATCAGGTCAAAACAGAAGACTGAATTTTCCGGGGAAAAAGTCAAATCCAGTAAATAAAGTTATTACAATAACATGTAATGAAAACAAAAATAAAATAAAAGAGAAATTTAAAACTAACACACAAGTAATTAAATTCAATATACGTAACACTGTTAGAAGAGTCGTTACTTCTTACACCATGCATAAGTAGCAGTAACTGTAGTAGTAATGAATCTGAATAAGGAAACAATGATGATGATGATGATGAACTGTATGCATTACTGACAACAAATACAATATTACAAATAGACTAAATGTCTGACAATTAAAATCACTTACATCCGGCCAAGGGCCATCTGGCCCATAAGGTCCCCTTGGTCCTATTCCATGGATGTTGTTGAATCCAGGCCGCTCTATTAGCTGATAATTTCCTGGTGTAAAAGAACATTGGGTAGTAAGTTAATATTGAACCCAAAACAAAAGACAAAGACTAACCTACTAATACACATAACAGGATAAGTGGAGCTGTAAACGACTAGACTTCACCCCGTTTTACTGCCTTGGGGCAAACATAGTCACATTCTTTTCTACTCTCTTGGAGCAATCAAAAGAGCAAATTCTGCATTCATTCACTGTATGATAATGTGTGATTAATCCCATTTCAAAGACTTCCTCAGTTCACAGAAATAACATGGCTTTATTGGCCAAGAAAAGAGCTTAACAAATACCGTAATTAACAATATAAGATAGGGCTCTTAAAAGGTAGTTACAATGAAACAGTTTGTGAAATGTGAAAAACTGGAATTGGAATGTCTGAATATGAAAATTAAATTTGCCATGAATCATCACTGCATACTATCTTGGTGTCATATGATTGGATATTACAACTGAGTAAATACATCTTGCGTTGGGATTTAAGAAAATGTTCTTAAATAATGGTAATGTAATGTCTTTGACTTTAAACTGTCCAGATGTTTCCAATAAGTCAGTTAAGTATTTTGTCTTTGGCTTGTCTGAATAGTGCTACAAAATGAAAGCATTACCAAATTTGCAAAGTGGATAAAACAAAAACAATTCAATCGTAATGATTTTATTTGGTATATTCAGATTAGCAAGTAAACTACTTGTTAAGCTGGATGAAAACTGGATCCTGGTAAATTTACATCATCAGTGGACCCCCAAATCCAAGAGGCTCAAGTCTTGGACCTAAGATCACTCATCTGGCTGACATATGCATAACAAAAAATGCTAAAACAGTGGATCAAGATATTTCTTCCAATGCTGTTGACTGCACATGTTACAAACACAGTTGTTTCAAGGTTTCTTAAGTTTTTCTATTTTCACTCATATCTAAGGGATCGTCCTGGGCTTTGCAAATGTCGCAAATTGTGATTTTATTCCCTTACTGGCGACAAAATATATCATCTGGTGATTTTTTTGGCGACAACCTTTTTGGCTCTTTAATTTGTACATACAATCATGGATTTGGAGTGGAGAAATTTGATGGGACCACGAAAGGAAGCCACAAACTTGGATACACAATGCACTAGAATATATCTGTTACATAAACAAATCCTTTGTTCGTATTGACAAACCCATCTTTACAGTGCATTGTTACATCATAATCCACTTATGTTGACATTTGGCCCGAGTACTATATGCTGTGATACACTCAATCATGCTACCGGACTATACCTACAATCGACCGACCTCTGAAGACGCAAACAGAAACAACTACAATTAATTGAACGACGGCTAATCCTTCTGTTGTTTATTTTAAATATACCAATAAAATAGTTTTGCTGAAACTTCAGAGAAAACTGATTACCTTTGAAGAACCGATTGCTGTGTATAAATACAAAGCAAATGGAAAAAATCTCAATCAGAATTATATATTGTCAAAAGTGCAACTTTATCATGGGTAAATGTTAAGTTGGACGTTGCGTGTTCATCGTCTCATCCTAAGAGTAAGTTAACAAAATTAACAGCATTTTGGATTTCGTGCAAATTCATCAGACAATACAGTGACTGAACCTGATGTTATACCTGACAGTCCAACATCATCTACATGTATTGATGGTAGTAATGCTTCAAGTGCAACACCACATCATGATGAACGGGTCAAAAGTTCCTGAAAATTTCTCGACAGCTGGAAACTTGAGCGTCCGTGGCTGAGATATGATACAAAGTTAATGCAGATGTTCTTTGATATATGTATCAAGGCACAAGTCGTCCATTCATTTACAACTGGCTGTGATATTTTGAAGGAGTGTCTCATCAAACATGAATCCAGGCGGGGTAAGTAATATCTGTTAATTTTGTTCATTCATCTTTTACTTTTGCCATCAAATCCCGTGTTACGACTCCTGTGACTTAAACTATGCAACAAGAAATAGCAAAACAAACAAGTTTTACGTAATTGAAAATAATTCATTTCTCAAAATACAGGAGTGAAAGAATTAAATTCACTTACAGCATAGTGAATGAATTCCTATTTCCTAAAAGTCCTTTCAATTCCAATAGTTCCAAGAAATCCGAATATGTTCCAACAAAAAATGCCCCTTCTGTGTTTAAGTTTCAAATGTACAGAAAGATTTCCAAAGAATTCAAATAGTCGCTGAATAAATTTATTTAATACCATAGTTATTCTAGCATGTCATGCAAAAAATAAATCTTTTTCACAGACCAAGCTGGGAGATTGAATCTGAAAACACGCAGATGGGGACCTACCATAAGGAATTTTTTGCGGCATATTTAAGCATCGTCTTCACTAAATATTAACCGATTTTTCGGGTCCAATACATGTGAAATTCTCAAAGGACATGCCGTTTCTCCCTGTGGAATGCGTTATTCACCCCCCCCCACGTGCCCATTTGATAGTCTGGTCAGCTGTGCCGAAACTGCACAATAAATGAAGGTTAGACTCAAGCTTCTTCAACATACAGTGTGACCCGGCTATAACACGGTAGTTGGGAGCCCGACCGTGTTATGAACCGAACCATGTTATAAGCAACCATGTACAGTACCAACAAATTTACAGGGTTATGGGGGGGGGGGGGTAATAAAAGCGGGTGCAAAAATGTGTGCTTCATTGGCACAGTTACCATTTTAAATCAATGCATATTAAATGAGAAAAACACCTGCAGTGACAACAGATTGCATATATATATTACTTTATTCAGAGAACCACGCATTGGTGCATACACGTGTGTAGTTTATATATACATATCTAATCTATAGCATGAATAGAGTATCAACACCGTGTACTCACCCGTGAATCTCATTATATACATTGAATCCACAATACAAATATTTCCATCAAAAATATCCACACACATATTTAAAATATTCAGTAATTTTGTCACAAATCGGTATGTGACTGAATTCAATGGGAAAAAAATAAATAGCAAATAGTATGTAATGAATGATGAAAAAGTACGTCCGAAGGTTAAATAACGATGTCTGTATAAATTTCAGACTGCTAAATTTTCTCATCCGTGATTTGTAATACTTTATTATTGTTTGAAAAACTCTGTAAATTTCAGCTGCTTTCTGACTACAGCAATAAACAAGGGGGTTATATTTGTAGGGAATGGATGACATTATTCACTGGTCAACTGATTGCATAAAACAACACCGCCAAGCCACGTGCACATGTTGGCGGCTTGCGTTTGTTTGATGTTTTATAAATCGTTGACACATAATTTGAACAAGTTCAGCCTGGCAACTGACTTTGATGATGAGCAATGTACTTAAATTAATTGATTTATAAATTCAGGTGAGAATCTTTCATCAACCGCCGCATTGTTTGTTGCTTAGTTGTGAATGCAGTTTATAGAACATATGTCGGATATTGTTTGAGCAACGATTGTATAGGGAATGCATTGAAGACAAACACAAAGTAGACTTGATGGCTTCATTGCTCATGGACCAGTAATAATAACATTAACACTTATGAGCTGTCATCTTTCAACAATAAACAAAGATCAAATTTCTCAAAAGGCCCAGCTATGGGTTCAGATACTCATATTTCTGATGTTTATTTTGGCACAAAACTGTAAGAAATTTGTTAAATTTAAAAATTTTAGGAGCCACGCCACGATCGTTTTATATTAGAATCCATACGTGATTTCCTCCCCAAAATGATAATAAACTTTCTACACGTTATTTTTTGCACTTTTAAGAAGAAATGTTTTTCGTGTACGAGAATAATACATGTATATGATATTTTGGGAGCCACGCCACAAACGTCTTATATTCAAATTTATAAGCAATCTCTTTTCCAAAATGATAACAAAACTTCATGTAATTTACTTTTTGTACTTAAATTTTTTTTTTTGTTTACGAAAAAAATACCGGTAATAAGGTAAATGAAATTTTGGGAGCCATGCCACGACTGTGTTATATCCGAATTCGTGTTATAACGGAGCGCGTTACAGCGGGGTAACACTGTACTTCAAAGAAACCGCCTGTTCTACAGTGAGTAAAAGCACTAGCAATTGATTGACAAATAAACAATGCCCATTTTTGTTATAACTAGCAATGCCTAAAAATGGGTGTGAATTTATGTTAACAGTTCAAATGTGGTCTCAAGCTACCATACATGTAATAACAATTTCCCACATTTTATATCCCACCTTATTTCCTTATTGTTAACTCATATAGACCTTCAACACTGCTTACTAAACAACATATTTATTCCGAATTAGTTTTTTTGGGGCACATATGCTCCGTAATATGTTTCTTCATTCCTTCTTTTAATTTCATGATGGTAATTAATGCTTATATATATGGTACATTAATGCCAGGTGTTCACTCGTGTAAGTTTCATTGGTGGGAGTAGAGATCCTAGTTTGCTTATCGAGAAAAAAATCTACAGCATTCAGTGATCATTCTTGGGATTCAGGAAGCATTTCACTAAAAGCAAAGCATGTAAAGCGTGGAAAAAATAAATTTCTGAACTCCTGGTTGACGGAGATGTACTTTGTGAAGCTAGCCATAAAAAAAGGAGGGGGGGCATTTAATTCCTAAATGCATGAAATCGACGGTCGCATTATACGTCACTCATCTTACATTGCAAAGTACGATCATAGGGTTTTAGTATTAAAATGTCATTAGCTAAAGTTCCTTATAAAACTATTATTTGGAAAATAATATACATAATATAGATTTGCTTTAATACCTGATGTTTCTATTAAAAAAATGAGAGAGAGAGAGAGAGAGAGAGAGAGAGAGAGAGAGAGAGAGAGAGAGGAGAGATCGATCGATCAGGAAAGTAGATATTTTACATCTGATAATGCATTTATTTCAGGTGACAACAGTCATACCTATGCACTAACGGTGATAGGGGATGCAAAGACCATGGAAGTAGTGCAAAACAGCCATGTAATGATTTATTTTGTAATATTATGGCTGTATTGCTTGTTGTCAATAAAGTAATAACTATCCGATTTTTTTCAATTTTCATTGCATTTTATATTAACAGACTTGGAAACATATTCACTACTTGTTCTGGCGACATTTTTTGAAAATTGGCGACAAAATATTGAGGTTGCCGATTTTTTTGGCGACAACTTTTTGAAAGCCAGGACCATCCCTGTATCTGATGGCAGATCAACATCATTTGTCCAATATTAAAAGGCTACTATGTGAGATCAAAGTTGGTCAAAAAGTTATAGACAATACTAAATATTACTATCATGGCATGAAAATCTAATCCTGTCATCAACATATTTAAATACAGTCCTACCCGTTTATGTCGACATCCTCGGGCCCGAGGAAATATTGTCGACATAGGCGGATGTCGAGATAAGTGTTGGGGGGGGTGTTTGAAAAAAAAGATACAAGTTAAATTCGTCAGTAAGGGGTGACCTGTCGTCAGTGAGTAGCATTTACACTTTGAGAAAACAAACAATGCAAATTTTGATTACATGAAGACAAACCCAGTGTCAAATACACCTGTATATTGACAAATTACATTTTGGTTAATTTTGTGTAATAAAATCCACAATAAAATATTGCATCGGTCACATCCTGATATGAAAAACATTCACTACGATTATTCAATGTCAGCATAAACACATGGTTGCATAGTTGTTATTTACACACTTGGAGTACATGTACTTAAATTGGCCTAGATTTTGGTCAGTCAATTCCCATCTTACTGAAGCTACCAAGGGGATGGGGCTATTCACAGGGAAATGAAAAACTGTCAACAAGTTGGTTTAAACAGTACTTGTATTTAGGTACAAAAGTCATCGTGAAAAGTACATAAAAGCGAACAAGAAATATGCGGCTGATATGATTAATGAAGGCATAATATTGTATACATTGACACATGCTAATGAGGTATTAAAAGAAAATGATTCTTACAATACAATATTGTAACAATGTCAGCTCAATACATTTAAAATTTTTCATAGACATTTTTGTGAGATGCCCCACCCTCAACTTCCTTAACATCCAGATATTTAGTTTCCAGAGACTGTAAATTTAATCTGTGTTTACACTGCCGTTGGTAGCTATTGTAAATATAAATAAAGTTAAAAAGGAAACTTTCACAGCACAATAAACTTGTTTTAATCACCGATCACTTTAGAAAATGCAAGAATCAGATCAGATTTCATTGCTTTTATTTAAGTCGCCGCGAGAGGCCAACTTTATAGGACCAAACAAAAGCCTGTTTTTTTTTTTATCCGACCGCGACATTAAAGCCTGGTGGCAAGATCAACTGATTGTCGAATAAAGTACAGGTCGGAACTGGCCGCTTGCCGACATAAATGATTAGGCGAGAAAATTAAAGCCTGGCAGCAAGATCAACTAATTGTTGAACAAAGTTTGGGTCGGAACTGGCAGCTGGTCGACATAAATGATAAGGCGGTAAAATCAAAGCCTGGCGGCAAGATCAGCTAATTGTTGAACAAAGTATGGGTCGGAACTGGCAGCTTGTTGACATAAATGATTAGAAAACAAAGGATTTGTTCAAGCTGGGACCAAGGGTTTCTGTCGACATGTATGTTTATTTTTTTATCTCGATGCCGACATAAGCATGACAATTTTGGTAGTAATAGTAGACCAAGGGACCGGGACTTTGCTTTTTTGTCGAAATAGGCGGCTTGTCGACATAAGTGATGTCGATATAAGTGGGTAGGACTGTATACAGAAATTTCATTAGTCTACCTCAAGTGGTTTTCTCGTGTGCTAACAAGAATTTTTTAGAAGAAAAACTGTCAAAAAAGTCTTCTTAAAATTGTAAACTAAAGTTCTGCAGAATGGTATGTCTCACCTGCTCTGCTGTGACATTATCCACACACCTTGCAAAGCCTCTTGAGCAAGAAAAAGCAAGTCACTGTGACCTACATTTGCCAGAGGGGAGTAGTATATCCAAGATTAATACATGTATCAAGTTTCATGATAGTACATCAAAGTGTATGGAACACTAAGCTAATGTACATATTAAAACTTAACATAATCACTGCAATATGAAAAGTAGGTCAATTGATGAGAATAACCTTTATGTGATGAGAATAACCTTTCAAGATGAAACACATCAAGTTTCATGTATACAAATACAAAAAATTAAGCAAAATGAAAAAGACTAAATGTTGATGCTGCAAGGAAGGCAATCACTATGTCTCATCTATGCATCACATGAGACAAGTAACTAGAATGCATATTTACTCCAATTTTGATAACCATGCTGAATTGATATAATAGGATAAACCTGTCATCGACGACAGATAGATCAGTGATACTTCTGATGGATAGTTTAGTTTTTATCTCAATGAAAATGTACACTGAAATTCAATTCTACTTGATCCACCATTGTTTATTCTGAGACTAGATATGAATATCTTTTTTTAAATATCAGTGACATATAAAAAAATCTGGACTAAAATGATAAATATTCATTTTATCCACACCCAAGAACAATCTAAACTTAGATACAACTCTTTCCAAACAACAATGGTACTTTATACATTTAAACCATGTTTAATAGTCTTCTCTGTAATCAATAGTAGGACATAGATGACTTGAGATGACTGACCAACTGTAATCAATAGTAGGGCATAGATGACTTGAGATGACTGACCAACTGTAATCACTAGTAGGGCATAGATGACTTGAGATGACTGACCAACTGTATTCACTAGTAGAGCATAGATGACCTGAGATGACTGACCAACTGTAATCAATAGTAGGGCATAGATGATTTGAGATGACTGACCAACTGTATTCACTAGTAGAGCATAGATGACCTGAGATGACTGACCAACTGTAATCACTAGTAGGGCATAGATGATTTGAGATGACTGACCAACTGTATTCACTAGTAGAACATAGATGACCTTAGATGACTGACCAACTGTAATCACTAGTAGGGCATAGATGACTTGAGATGACTGACCAACTGTAATCACTAGTAGAACATAGATGACCCGAGATGACTGACCAACTGTAATCACTAGTAGGGCATGGATGACTTGAGATAACTGACCAACAGGTCTCAATGACATGAGTCACTGGTGAACTAAACATACCGTATGTATTGCATGTTTTCGGACTTTGTTTGTTTTCGGACACCGTTTTTTTTTGTAAATATAATATTTAAATGCCTTGTAATTTTTTGGACGTTGCTCCACTATAATTTTTTCTACAATTTATGTTTTCGGACACAATCTAAGAAGATCTGCAGCTTTGTTTTAAAGTAAAATTCACATTGTGTTTGCCGTTAATTTAACTGATACAAAGTTCACTTCATTTGGTCGCCAATTATTTAATGTGATCACGAACTTCCATGGATTGGTTGTCAGTGTTGACATCGTTACACACGAAACCACTTCACGCAGGTGTGACAGTTATGCCTTTGATTAGAAACCATGACCCCTGCTTTATATCATTAAACAATACATCAAAGAGTCAGTATTGATTGAGTAAATTCATTGGCATCGTGCAACAAAACAAACCCCTTATCCCTGAGGCATTATGTACCACGGGTTTAAATGTAGTTATTGTTCTACAGGTAATAAACCTCTTTGCAGATGATAAATATTGATTGTGGGTTCAACATGTTCGGTACATCGTGTGCTCTTTTAACGAAATCCAGATGGCTGCCCTTTATTTCCGAACACACCTGTCAAAGAAATCCCACAAATTATAGTAGGAACAATTATCACCTAGACACCCTGAAATCTCCAACATGCATCAAAACAATCTTTGAGCAGTCGATTGTTTCGAGTCGGCAGGCTCTACTCATTTCGAAGCTACCCTCAGCTAGGTGGAAAACAGAAAGAAGAGAGAACCACAACAAATAGATCATCTTTATTTTAAAAAAATACCAACATATTAACGACTCGTATATTGCAACTTGCTTGTTATTTTTACCCTTCCTAGGCATGCGTACAACACTCACCCCATATGGAGCCTCTCATCCTTGGTGCTCTAAGATTAGCCGTCATACATGTATTTTTACTCTTGATACTAAAATGTTTCTTCCATAAATATCTTCAGAATTATAATTCCAATTTTTTTTAATTTAGTTTATATTAATATCTTAATTACACAGACATAAAGCTTGCATGCATTTGTAAGGTAGATTTTATTGATCACTGATTTGCAAAGGGTTAAACTGGATTGCACGATTACTAATATGGCAGTTATTTTGGAAAATACGCACACAATCGTGGCTCTAATACATGTATGGCTGCGTTTTCTGGTAGATGGACATGTATCAAATAGACAAAATAGGCAAGTAATGCCTGTTTTTCATTCATTATCCTTTCCATGGTGTTAGACAAAATGCTTATTTTACTTCATGGCAGCACGTCGTCATGTGAGCTAATGTTAACTTCGTTACGAACGGGGGGCGGGGACACAAATTTGTTTTCCCGTTTGTTTTCGGACACCTAATTAAAGAATTTAATATGTATTCAAGCAACAAATAAAGTAATTATTTTTTGCCGTCCAAAAACATGCAGTAAATACGGTACCATGCAGAAAACATTTTACTTTCTTATTATACT
>JAECUM010017716.1:0-35138 GCA_016617855.1 Megalonaias nervosa
AGACAACTCCAGACTGTGACGATGCTTAATTCGTAATGCATGCTGATGCATGCTGAATGTCCTGTGTAACGATTATTTTGGCGAACCGAGAAATAAGAATATATTAACAGTCTCAACTTCGGAATGAATTTCGAGACGTTAGTGTAAACGTCAAGCCACATATCACTGAAGTATGCAACTCAATTCAGCATGATGGTGAAGGAACTTGGAAGTTGTTAATATATTTAAAGTTCCATGATTCTATTGATATTCGAACAGAGTGAAGAGAATATTACAATTACGGGACTACGTGCCTGTGCACGAGCTTCTTTAAGCCTTGCACTTAATTTTTATTTTGCTGTATGGTGTGATATTTTTTAAATATATACAGTGATTGAAAAATATTGGACATATATGTATCCAAGGTAAATAAAATTAGGCAATCAAAAATATATCTTAGAGAAGGGATAAGACATAAATATCATTTCAATAACATTTATGGACCTATGAGAAAATATGACTTGACTGTTTCTGAGGTCGACGCATTTCATAACAGATATTATTTCGTGGCATCCGTTGTTTGTATTTACCCAGAAAGGAACATAGGAGTGTGAGACCTCTATCTGAAATTTTCAATATTAAACTACGTTAATTCTAATATCAGTCACATACCATTATTTAACACGGTTTCACAGTTCCCATTCCAAGTTGCCCAAGGTTAATGAATTTCCCTTAGGGCACATCAAATATCCAGCTAGATTACCTGTTTTTTCTTACGAAAGCTGAAAAGTGATACTACCCATTGGGTATTATTTTATTTAGGTCAATGTACGGAACTTTTTCCGTGAAATATGCAACGATTTTATGTTACGACTTTTCATTTGCGGTGTAACAAATATTGTAGTATTAACTTTGCAACGATTTGCTATATTTCTGCAAGTACCTAAGAGGCTCAGACAAGAAAAACACACATTTTAACGGGCAAGAAAAGATATATCTTTATTTTCCTACGTACAGGAAAACAGCAAAACAAAATATTTATCAATATATTCAATCCAGGATTGTATAACTTTCGCGTTTGTTTACCCTGAACTATTGTTGAATTTTATATCGATATCGCCCTTTCAAACTACTGTTCTAGTATTTCTTTCGAAATAGTCATTCACCACAACTTAAAATGCAACGCCTTTTCCAAACGACTTATTTAGTTGATAATTATATTTGAAGTATTTTTACATAAAACAGACCAAAAGTTCCATAAGAGATTTAATATTTACAATAATATTTCATTCATACAAACAAGGATACTGGTAAGGTTAAAGTTATATCAGAATAGCAAGTTCTGTACTCCAGAACAATAAAAGAATCTGTAATTGTGAAAACATGTCCTCGGAGATCAGGAAATAATCTAATCTAGTTTGTTTTCTAGGACTGAGCCGTCTCTAAATAAATAAACTAGGTTTTGGATTGATTACTTCCCATTGATCAAGTTAATTTAGTTTATTCTTGAAATCCTGGACTGCGATTCGGGTAAAAAACGCTATCATGAATCATATTATATGTATCATGTTCCATGACCTGAACAACATCTCAGTCAGCACAAATGATAATAGACTGATTAACGAAAGATAACTTATTCTTGTCTCCGATTCTTAAAGACGTCTCTCTCAGATTCTTAAAAACGTCTCTCTCAAATTTAATTCTTAAAGGCGTCTGTCTCAGATTCGTAAAGACGTCGGGATGATCATCATTGACCGTACACATTGATCAAAATTATTATAGTACCATCAGTCAATATAGCTATTTCAACTAGAATGTCAAGTTTTATGTGAAATAAAAAAAAATATTTGAATACACCTTAATCGGTTGCGACACATTATATAAAAGTGCATATTCACACACACACACACACACACACACACACACACAGATGGAGAGTGGTACAGTTAAAAAAATATATCAAACTACAGTAGTGTAGCGATTTTCTGTGTCCGTTTGGAAGATGAAGTTACAAATATGAATGTTCGTAAGCATACCTTACCACTAGAGTGTTAAATATAAATATATAATTACCATTAACTGCAAAACGAGACGAGTAAGAGCTATAAAAACACACACACATACATACACACACACACACACACCAAAAAGATCAACATAATCTGATATAAGCCAAAGCATACAAGTACCTACACAAATATTTGGGACTGGAAAATTATTTATGGATATTCCTTTAAGAAGTGATAGCCATTATTACGGGTTGTCTTAATCTGGTAGGAAAGAGAAAGAAATAAAAGAATTTCAATATTCTTTTGGTCAGTTTCAAGCTGAAGTTTCAGTTTGTGTATATATATATATATATATATTTACTATTTTGGTTGGGGCCCCGAGTGGCCGAGTGGTCTAAAGCGCTGATCGTTACGGATCACTGCCATCTCACCTCTGTCTGCGAGAGTTCGAGTCCAGGCTCGGCTAACGTGGGTACGTGAGAAAGCCTGCCAGTAGCTTCTCGTGGGTCGGTGGTTCTTCCCGGGGTTTTCCAGGGTTCTTCCTCCACCATTAATGCTGGCCGCCATGTATAGCCTATCTAGTGCTGAAAAATGGCGTTAAACCCTATAACAACAACAACAACTATTTTGGTTATAATAACAATAATACTAACAATTACAATAATGATGAAGAGATGATGATCAGTGATGATCAAAACATCTCAGAAATGAATATTTACCTATTGCTATCTTCATTGTCATCAAGGTCACCTTCATAATGAATATTGTTCCTCTCTGTTCGAGACAATCTATAGGTAATTGTTAACCATTGTTACACTATGCATTAAACGGTGCTCGTCTAGAGCAATTGAAGAGCTGACCCTTTGTAATCATTATTTAATCGTTATAGATGCAAAGTGCTCCTGTGGATCAAGCGATATCTTTCCTATAACTATCAAACTAATCAGGGCTGAGTAAGCCGAATAACTATAAAAATCGACCAAAGCAACCAAATACTTAGTAATACTAACGGTACTATTCATTTACAGGGGGAGATCATTAAGACTGGTTAAGATCATAAAGGATAATGAGGACCTAACATAAGGAATAATGAGGACCTTAACTTGAAATTGCAAAATAACAGTTATTAACGCACTTTATTAGCGGAATATACTGGTGTACATTCTTTCCTGTAAATATTACATGCAAGATGAATAACAGTCTAAAAGGAAGGGCACAACCAAGCAAATTGATAAACGAAATGAATGAACTTAAATAAGAACAAAAGGAAAAACAGACATATGAAAAACATGTCTGTAAGAAAGAAAAACATTAAAAGTTATTCTGAAAAAAGAAAACTTATACTAATATTAGTTACTACATTTTTAATTACTAACTGCACTAGTTATTTATTTCGTTGTGTCAGTGCAGAATCTTTCAGACTTATTTTCATACTAATGAAGTATCCTAATATTTCTTATAAGTGTGACCAGGGGTTTTTTTTGTACATAGTAAAAGGCCTATACAAAACTCAGCACCTTCCTCACAAAATTATGCAATAAAGGACAAATACGATGGTTTTCTAACTTTTATGAAAATCAAAAGTATATTTAGCTCTACCTTTAAACCATACGAAATCACATGACCTAAGCTTTGATTTGAATTAATCTCTGCCTCAACGTTTTCAAAGAAGCCGATTATATGCTTTCGTTTTGTCATATACCTGGAAACTGAAATACCCGGTAGACTATGTTTTCCAGTGCTTGGAAAGCCTGTCATCTAATTTTTATATATTATGAATATACTATGAATATGAATATGTCTCAGAAATAAACCAATGTAACATTTTCAGCAAAATTTAGGCTGGATAGGTAGAAAATGTTGTACTTTCAAGGCAATTTTCCATCTGCTGATCGAACAATCAATTTTACGTCATCGGTGAAAAATTATCAAGATTCAATCAAACTTAGAGGTCAAACTCTCCGAAAATCTTCCTTCCCATTTATGATTCGTAGCCTAGATTCTTAAAAGATGTTTTATTTCCTTCCCTATCTTGAAATGGTCCAAAAGATGTCAGAAAAACTATAAGAGCGTTGTGTTCAAATAATTATAGACCATGATGATGTTGATAATTCCAATGATTTAGAATAGACAAGCGTTTGAATACGTGGTAGGCCGAAAAGTATTGGTTACATTATTTTGATAGATGATGCAACGTTTATATATCTTTTTTATTTAAGAAAAATGGGGGGGGGGGGAGAAACACATAATGGAAACCAGAGATATCTATATCGTATGTCTCTCGGGAAGCATCTGAGCCCGGTGATAACAGAGGCAGCTGGGATGTTCGTATAAATGTGGAAAAGAAAGCGGCGGTCGTATAATAAATTAGACAATATTTTCTCGTGTGCTACCAATTTTAGCGTAGGGCAGGATACCCTAAGTGTATTACCAGACAATCCTTTTCGTCGCTTTCTTCGCCCACTTTTGATATTTCTGGTGTGCAAACTCGAGCATATAGCCTAACTAATACTTAAAATATGTATCAGTTTTCTAATATTTTGTGAATGATTTGCTACTAGTAGAATAGAAAATCATTTCTAATATCAGACAATAAAGATTTTTGTCCTCAAAGGCTTTCAATAAGAATGAGCATTGCCCTAGAAATAAGTAATTGTACAAATACACAGGCATTTAGTTTGGATTTGCGTATGTTGAAAAGCTGAAGATGCAGTTAAAGACTCGGTCCTTACTTGCATATGCATCACGTTTTGGACCAACAATCAAGTCACAGTGCTAAATTAATCCCCATGAGTGTGTAGAATAGTTTGAAGAAAATACTGTAAATAGTAACTATAACAGTATTTAAGTGCATAATACAAACAGTAATATAAAATAATATAAAATCCTAAGCTTAATAACTCTGTAAAGGATAAATACCTAACGTTAGCCGAATGAAGATTGATTCAAATAGCCAGGTGTAAAACTTGCCCTAGATACAGGAAGGATATAGTAGATTACAGATTACTACAAGAATAGAACTGGTACTTTTGAAAAGAACGAAAGAGCACGTCAGTGAATTATTGCATGAACCATACATTTACATCAAATGAAAACTTTTTGTATTTCATGCTTATAATTGGAAACACATTTAGAAATTATGTTGATGTTTTCCCTGCTTTACTGTATACAGAACTTTATCAAAAACATTAGTCTATTTAGCATGAAACGTCGGTTATTAATCCACAGTTAACTTTTTTTATCTGCATTAAAATAAGTGATAAATATGAATGCATACACGAAATTGCATGACTATACATGTTAAAAAGTCCAGTAACCTAATCTCCAAGAGATACAAAGTGTTTGGCATAATTTACCAAAGCAATTAAAATTGCATATATATCTCACTACAATATGAGAGAGACAGAGAGAGAGAGAGATTTCATATCTCTCTCTCTCTCTCTCTCTCTCTTACAAAGCTGGCATAAACTGTAGAATAATATTGGTGGTGTTTGTATTCTTTTATATAGTCTGTATATGCACACCAAATTAACAACATCTGAATCACTAAAAATATTCTCGAACAATAAATCATATTACTTTTGGAATAACTCAACCGTCATGTTATGACCCTCACAATTATTGAACCAATAAACAATCAGGGCGTGCACAATACCTGAACAGGACAAATGCACTCATAATATGATGTTTCCGTGAAATCCGTTCAAACTAATGAGTATCATACTTGACCGAAATAGTTGTTGACTTGACCCAGACAACCGGTCTTGATTTATGAATGCGAATTCCACACGTATTGTACAATGTCAGAAAACCCAAATGACTTAAGCAAAACAATATTATAATTTCATAGATGATAGCAATATCCGTAACTCTGTGTATTCAAAACAATGTCATCCCATGCGCGACATCAGTAAAAAATGTTCTATCACAACAGAAAATTAACGTGAAAGCATCTTGAAGTCTAACTGCTATTCACTTCTAGGGCTAAACTTTTAGGCGTCATTTGGCCATATTAAATGTAGTCATGTAAGGCTGTGTGTTGGGCCCAACCTTCTCCAGTATGATGATCTCATACTTACTGATGACTTCCATTACCATGATACTGGAATCGACATTATAAATTGGACTGATGACAAGTTCTTTAATCTGCAAAGACTACAGACGAAGACGAAGTTACAGGTAGTGACTGTTTGGGATCTGGTATTTGCTGACAACTGTTACCTGAGTGTCAAGTCTGAGTCTGACATGCAATACGGTATGGACCATTTCTCTTCAACTTGATAAAGTTTCAGCCTCACAATCAATATGAAGAAGACAGAGATGATGCACCATTCTGCACCAGGGCAACGTTACGTAGAGCCTACCTTCCCAGTAAATAGCCAAACTGGACATGTTCACCTTTCTCGACAGAACACTGTCACATGCAGTCTACTCCGATGATGAAACCAACACCAGAACTTCTAACCAAAGTGTGGCCTTTAGTGGCAACGTGCAAATGTGTCAAAGCGCTGATGGATCAATTAACAAACAAAACTTAAGGCCTATAAAGCCATTATGTTGCCGACCCTGCTGCATGCTTGCTAAAGCGGGACAGTGTACAGACGCCATGCCAAGAAGCTGGATCATTTTCACATTAGCTGCCTGAGGAAACTGATGAAGATAAGATGGCAGGACAGGGTCCCAGATACTGAGATCTTCACACGGGCAGACATTCCATATATCCACACTCTTCGGATGAAATTACAGTTGAGATGGGGAGGCTACTTCACCAGGATGTCAGAAGAGCAACTACCAAAGATCTTTTACAGTGAGTTGAAGAAGGGAAAGCGATTTCAGAGTGGCCAGATTCCCTGCAGTCATCTCTGAAACACTTCAACATCGACCATGAGTCATGGGAAGATCGCACATAGGATCGCTCCACCACGCGGAGTCTCATCGACACTGAAGGTACAGACTTCGAACGGAAGAAAATTGCAGAGGCAGTGCAGAAGCGGAAGCTGCTAAACTCTCTCAGAACGGAGGAAGTCCTCTGCCGCTCAAGCTATCCCAAACGGCATCTCCTGTTAAGTGTGCCGCTACTAGTTCAGAGCACTAATTGACTCGGCCATATTACAAACTCGAAGGACGAACAATAGTCATGCTCCATTTTTAAGAGGGGAAAAAATCGATATAAAGTTAAGCTTAATATTTCAATGCGATTAAACACAACCATGATCTCATGATTTTTCATTTTAAATCTGACAAAAAATACCCCCAAAACAAACAAATTCAAAGTAAAATTTATGAAATGTATAAAAAAAACAGTGCCGCTTTGGTGTGTCACCTTTAATTTTTGATACTAGAATTACACTGAGTCTGTACTGAGCAGGACCAGCATTACAAAAACTAAACCAGACCTGCTGCTGATATATCGGATTCAATTAAACTTAACTTTTGTTTACATTTGATAGATAGCGTATTTATCAGTTGAAAAATATATTTTACATGAGGTTTTTAAACTGTTTACCAGTTTAAAATGCTTACTTCGCATATCAAGATTAAGACGAGTCATGTGTCTAGCCGAATATTCTTTCAAAGCATGTTAGTCAGTGTTATGATGTGCGCCCACCTATGGTCCAAAATACAGCGAAGAGCGAGGTTTGCAGTTATTGAGCCGTCATCGGGAAATGACATGAAGTTTACTTTACAATCTTAAAGGCATGTGCCAGTTTGAAAGAACTTGTATCTGGTGATTTCCAGGTGTCTTCAACCATGAAATTATGATGTTTTACTGCAGCTCCATACTCACTGAGAAGAAGTATCATATGTTTAAAAAAAAAAACCTCTTGCAGTATTTCATCAAATTATATTTTTGTTACAAAAAATCTTTTATGTACGACTGTGAAAGATAGTCCAACAAAGAAATGCTCTTTTAGCGAAAGAATTAAATGCAGCTTTAAAGTCGCCTGGATACCAATATACAAATCGAAAAAAAAGAGGACGCTCATGTCAAGCATCAGCAGTATATGGGGTGTATTGAGACTCAAATGGGTTTTATAGAGACAAAATGGTGGAAAGAAAATAAACGGACAATGGGAATTTAACGTGGGAATGGTACTACAGGGACAAGGGGAATTTAACATGGTGGGCCAGTATAGGGACATGGGGGAATGAGCAGGGGTGACGTCACGGTACTGGACACTATGGAAAAATGACAACAGTTTTGCAAGTGGCTGACCTCAATCGGGCGGTCCTGTGTAACAGTGTTGCAATTGGCTAACGTCAATAGGGCGGAACAGTTAGTAACATTGTTCGAGTTGACCTCAATACATGCTACATAAGGTAGGTGAAATGAATTTTATAGGCACAAAGGAAGTTGTGTAGGGAGAAACCAAAAACCGACACACACACACACACACAGACAGACACACACTCACACACACACACACACACACACACAGACACACAGACACTCCAGACGTCCTGTGTTAGGTTAGAGTGTAAGAAAAGAAGATGAAATCTCACAAAATCGACTATCCCATCCAGCACAAAAATATAATATCCATCACACCACTATACCATCCAACATTCCAATATCATCCAACACCCCATCACACCCTATTCAAAACTCAACCGATCATTCTATGGTGGCAGAGTCTGTCTATCTGAGTATTTATATAAAGTACTAAAAAATCAAGACACAACAATGATGGATGAACAGACTGATATATTTTCCCTCTTGTATGACTAAAGTGCGTACGTGAAGGAAAACATCCCTTTCATTTTAATTCTAACTAAAACATAACCCAGTGTGATAGAGAGAGGTGAAAGAGCACATATTCATGGAGTGTCAATAAAAATAAAACAAACCATTCTTATTATAAAAATCAAAGCCAAGAGACACTTACGTTTTCTTTCTTGTATATTCTCTTTTATAAGTTACAATAAAAATTTCACATCACATCCCCAAAAGTCCATTTTCTTCTTCATATTTTTCACTTTCTCTTTTTCCGTTGTTTGAATTTCTTCGCTGGCACAGGTTCTTCTTATGTTTCTTTTCTTGGCCTGGATTTCTTGCATTTCTTGACTTGTATAGATTCTTCCTTTTCGGAGGGTACTTCTTCATTTTCGGAAGCCTTCTCCTTCTCCTCCTCCTCTTGTTTCTTTGATTCGGGCTCTTTTTTCTTTGGGCACTCTCAAGACCAATGTCCTTTCTCCTGACAATGCTAACACGTATCTTAATATTTTTCTCTCTTTACTCCGGTCTTACTTTGACGTTGTGGGCACTCTGTCGTCCTATGTCCTTTCATCTGACAGATATAGAAAGTGTCTTCATTTTGATCTCGAAAGGAGGAGGAGTAGTCCGTTGCCTTCTCTGATGTAAACCTTGGTATGACGCTCGCAAAGTTTTGATCAGAAGTTTATCCTTGTTGGCTCTTCCATCTTCTGGTCTTCTTGAGAGTTGAATGAATATTCTGAGGTACGTCACTCACCCTATATATAGGGTTCACGGCGTCTAAAATCTAGTCATTTACAAGTTTGCAATCAAGACGTAACGATCGCACGATTTCATTGAGAAAGAAGCAGAAAGTAAGAGGCCACGACGTGACATATCTCCTCGCACACGAACTGAAGTCTTGGCTCAAATCCATGGCATGGATTTTGCATACGACATGAGCGAGCCTGAATCAACAAATTCCACGTCTGCGACTAGACCGAGAGTCTTCTCCAAGCTAAAGTCAACCAGTATCACACGAAAAGTATTACTATATTCGAGAGACGGATAAACCCTCCTCCAGAAAATTTAGAACCACGGCTTACACTTACACAGTGAAATTTAAGGATTTCAAGTCAGACGTACTGCTGAAAAAAGCAGAGGTGTTCGTCACCGATTTGTGGGATTCTATGTTAGCCACACTGAAACGACAATGTGAAGCCCAAAAAGACGACCTTTTGAGACTCGCCATTTATCACGACAGTTTGAAGTCGCCCGTCTGGATCGAGTTGAACAGCCAAGCAGAACTGACACCTTCCAAAGTCATCGACAAGGTTCATCACGTCCAGCAATCCAAAGACCAATTTCACATCACGGATGGAAAAGCTACACTTTAGATGATCTACGTTTCCCCTCCAAATGCGGATGGACAACGCAGAAATATATTATTGTTACGACCGTCGCAGCACAAAACAGAGCATCGTTCAAAATTAACAACACTGAGGACAAGATGTGTTAAGCTCGAACCGTCGTCATGGGCTGGACGTATGCCGACAAGAGCGACATTACATAATGGAAAACAGTCTGGACAAGCATTCGACAATCGGACCGAGCCAAACAAACGAAGAGAAACAGAACTCCTTTTACAGCAAGCTGGCCTATCCAAAGGCACAACCGGTGGCATTCCTGAAATGCAAAAACTGCAAGACGTCTTGGCTCCACGCTAAAAGTTGAAAGTACACCCTCAAGAAGAGCGTGGACCTCTGTTGTTTCTAGTCAACGATTTCCAAAATGGAAAATATATTCACGTCTATCATCGCGAAAATCATTTCGATGCCAGTATCACCGGATTCCTCGGGTACAGTGATAATTGTGGGAAATGCGACAATAGATATAACAATTGAGAGCAACACTTTATTGTAGATCGAAATGTCGGTATTGTTCAGCTTCTAAACCCTGTCTTGAAGAAGGACAAGAACAAATGCATTGCTCAACTAGTCAGCGAACTTTTGTTAACCCTACGTGTTGCCAACAACATTTCATGACGTAAGGTTCACATCAGAAAAGTGCTTGCCATCTGCTGAGATTGTGCTCTTCTTTGTGGACAAGTCACACGTACCAATAGTGCCTAAGCGCACACTTGTCGAGAAAAGAAACGATGTCACATTTGTCGCCAAATCGTGGAGCTGAAAAATGAAAGCTACATTCAAAAATACCAATCGAAACAGAAGTAGGAGGGTGACATGACGAAGATAGGGAATTTCATATTTTTCGATTTCGAATGCACGAAAGAGACCGGCATTCGCATTCCTACTTTCTGCATGGTTTATTGAGCGTGCGAGAAGTGCATCCAAGAACCTATCTTTTGTCATTGCCCACACTGTAGCAAGATTCCTGGTCGATGTGAAAATATATTTGGAGGACCTAACACGCTTGCCTATTTTGCTCGATGGATCTTAAACCCTATCGACCACACGTTTAGTGAAGAGGACATCGAACGTTACGGAGATTGTCATCGCTATGCCACGGTGATGGCTCACAATTCTCAGGATACGATGGACAATTTCTTCTGAAATACTATACAGAACAAGCACCGAATGCCCTAAAGTTATCTTGAACGGAGTCAAAATCATATTCATGCAAGTGGGACAAGTACAGTTTAAAGATTCCATAGTTATTTAGCTAACCCTTTGAGTCGAATGCCTAAAACATTTGGAATGACAGAAATGGCCAAAGGATATTTTCCGCACTTTTTCAATACCTAAGCCAATCAACATGTCATCCTGCCATATTTGCCTGATGCTCACTACTACGACCACGATAACATGTTCACGGAAGAACGAGAAGCTTTCTACGCTTGGTACCGCTCTCACGCATCGGACCCCTTCTACTTTCAGGAATAATGTTAAAGTATTGTCGATCCAGCGTGGACATTTTATGGAATTGCTGTGGAAATTTCGCAAATTGTTCATGGAGTAATGGAAGGGATCGATCCTTTGAAAGAAGAATGTACCATTGCCAAAACGAGTTCCTTAGTGTACAGCAAGCGATTCGTGCCCGAGAACATCATGACTATCACACGCCCTCAAACTTCGGTACTCAGTCAAGGCTATGCGCTGGATTCATTGCTTTTGTGAAATGGAAGACAAATGATTCCAACATGCCCGAAATGGAGGAAACGAAAAGACCA
The DNA here is from genome assembly GCA_016617855.1 of Megalonaias nervosa. Taxonomy (NCBI): domain Eukaryota; kingdom Metazoa; phylum Mollusca; class Bivalvia; order Unionida; family Unionidae; genus Megalonaias; species Megalonaias nervosa. Next base: position 11,873 of record JAECUM010017716.1, read on the forward strand.
TTGGAGCGTATTGGTTGGATGGATGGGACATAGAAGACCCCAAGATCGTGTATGAGTTTAAAGGTTGCTTTTTTCACGAATGTCCGGCCTGTTACCCTCAACGTGACACCAAAAATCAATTTTTACAGCGTACCATGGAAGACTTGTAAGACAACACTTGTCAACGACGCTTTAAGTTAGAACAGCAAGGATACCAAGTCGTTGAAATGAGGGAACACGACTAAGACCACCGTTTGAAAACTTATCCCGAGTTCAAACTTATCGTGGAAAGTTACAACCTGGTGGACCCTCTCGACCCACGGACAATTTATTTGGAGGACGTACGAATGCCACGTGTTTGCTGTACCACGCGGCCGATGAGACAGGAGAAAGAAATCAGATAGCTGGGCGTGTGTTCGCTGTATCCTTATGTGTGGAGATATCGTCACTTTTCAGCAAGGCACCCCCAATTTCTGTCGGAACACTTCGACGTGAAAAATATTCGACAATACGAAAGATTGATCAAATGTAAAAATCTTGCCTCGAACAATCCCGTTTTACCTTACCATTGCCAAGGAAAACTGATACCTCATTTGTGACCATCCTTGTCATCACACTCAGAAAGAATGTACATTGACGGGAACATGGGTCAGCGTGGAGTTGTTTCGAGTTCTGGAACTGGTATACCAACTGTTAGAAGTGTACTAAATTTACCACTTTCCCAAGAAGAAAAGTTCCTAAATGGCCTAGTCACTCAGAAAGGTATTTTCTCGGGCTACGTGGATGCCTTTTTGAAACTCATACAAGAGGCCAGCGGCTATCCTTCCTGGTGTCAAACTCTCGAAGACCAAAAGAAATTCAAAGAGAAATACTTATCCGAGGAGGGCATTACTTTAGACCACGTGGGAAAAAATGAAGGAAGACGATCGTTTGCCAAGTCATGTTGAATTGCTTGTGGAGAAAAGTGACACAACGACCGTGTTTACCCAAGACGGAGTACTTGACATAACCCTCCCGCTACTTCCATATGATTCAGGACAAAATAAAATTGATTAGACGTCTTTCGTCATGGTCTGATCCTAGTCAAATACGAAGAAGAACGAGAGTCTGTACAGCCCGATGAATTCGGAAATGTCATTATTGCGGTCTGCGTAACGGCCCATGCTCGCTTAAATTGTACGAAGCCTTACGCCAGTTAGAAGATTGTGTGCTGTACTTTGACACGGACAGTTGCATCTACATTGACCACCCTGAATATTCTCAGCCTGAAATCGAAGGAGACTGTTTAGGAGCCTGGACGGACGAGAACCGTAAAGATAAGATTCTAAGTTTTGCTAGCGGCGATCCAAAAAATTACGGTAATGAATACCGAGACAAACGAGAAGAATGGCACACCGAGTACAAAGTGAAATGATTGTTTCTGAATCATCGAAAAAGTCAAGTGATGAACTTTAGCGTGCTGAAAGAAGCTTTGCAGTCTGGAGAGGATCAAGACGTTAGAGTGACCACCTATGAACCACACAAAAATTGTACTGTTACCCACTCATCAAATCGTCAGTCGACCCTTGGAAAAACTGTATCAAATCGTGTAACAGAAGCGAGTGTGGCTTCCCAACCATATATCTCCAATCATTTAGTATAAATTGTTATTTTTAAGTTATTGTAGGTATTGGAAATTGCCGCCCGATTTAGATTATCAATAGGCTTGAATTGGGCAACTTGGGACGGTGCTTCCGAGCTCACAAAATGAGCCAGGAATCATATTGGCATATACCTGGGCGGCATCCTTACAGGCTAACAAGTCCATACCAACCATTGTGAGATTTCCCGCCACTTGAGTAAAGCTCACCAGCTTAATTGCGACAATACTCAATTGATACATTCATACCTTTATACCCAAGTGTAAGTTCAATTAGATTACAATGATTACATTAGCCCCATATTAGAAATGTCACAGCCAAAAAAAATAAAAAAATAAAAAAAAACTCAATCAAGGTGATACCAATTAGGTACAACATTATGAAAACCAACAATCTCCTTTAAAAAATGGCCGTTTATAAATGCAATAGATAACCCAGGTGACAGTGGCCACAATAACCAATTTCACACAATTAAGGGTCACTTTCAGACTAGCCCAACTGTCAAGGAGATTATCAACCGTACCCTTTGTTTTCAAGCAACGATGCCATCCAGATCCCTCTTGTCGTCCTTTTTGTTATCCCTAATGCCGACCCCCTTCACCTCCTCCACATTAACAGGAGATCTGTATATTTCCTTTCGAAAACCCAATCAAGCGTACGTGTCGGAGGAACTAGATGACAATATTCCAATGACAACGACACTCATAAAACCGGAGGAAAACCAACCAGTGTAAGAAACAGCTCTCGGCGTAGGAAACGTTAAGAATGACGACATCGTTGACAGCAATTTCCCAGGATATTATGACACCCTCAGACTGGATAATACAGAAATATCAAGAACAGAGATTATACCAATGGAAGACATCGGAACCATTTCAGAGATAGGAACGCCTGCTAGCGAAAAGCTTCGCACGGCAATAAACACAATTTCTGAAACATTGTAGGACTTATCCCTAACCATTTTGAAGAAACCACCAATCAAGATTACGATGACAAAATAAGGCACGAACAGGAAAAGTGAATGTTCAAAATCCAAGGATACAGAGAAAGAGACAACATTGATGGAACATCATAACCCAGCTGCTGTACAGACCCAAACAATACTGACAACAATGGTATTATCTAACACCAGTGCAGCAACATCGCTCAAGACTCTCATCAGCCCAGCCCAAGCGTCCAATCAGCTACCTAAGGAAACTCTCAAAGGAGCAAATGTAAGTATACCCTCGCCAGAAGAAATATATCTGACATAAATGGCAAAAGGCGTAAGGAACGTATTCATAATAGCCAGACGCCGGGGCCGTCCAAGAACAATCAACCTATTTATCTGGAAAAAAGGAAATTGACGAGCTAATTGACAGTTTAGGCACCCAATTTTATAGAAAAACACAAACAAAAAACTAAACTTCTAACGAATTCACTGGGAAAAGAAAGAAACCAATGACAAATCCAGGACAAATAAAAGAACTGACGACAAGCATCCACGATAAGAATGAAAACATACCAACAATGCCCAAAGACAAAGAACCAAGCTGGAAAAAGCTAACAGTTTCAGCACTACAAATTGTAAAGCACAGCCCAAACGAACAAATAGGAAACAAGAAGACAAGCAAGAACCGAAAAACCAAAACGATGAATATACTTTGCGACATCGACATAGTTACCTCTCAGTTGAGTTCACTCTGTTTATTACTAGCAAAAAACAAGAACTTTTAAATACAAGCAATCGATGCATTTCTGGAATCCTTGCTAAAGCACACGGAGGAGCCTTTTCAAATAATCAGACCAAAATCAAATACATAATAATTTGGTGAAGCACGCGACAGCAAGCAGCAAAGTTAATGCATCTACAATACTCGAGAAATGGAAATCATTAGACTCATGGAACATAAACATATGACTTACAAAATAGCCAAATTGACGGTCAATAAAGCCAATAAAAGACAACGACCCGAAATGACCGACAACACAGGACACATCCAAATAGATGACAGAGGCATCAACACAAAGCATTCCAAGAACAGGAGGGAGACAAGCCAGACCAGGAGTCCCATGGTGGAACAACGAATGCAAACATGCTATCAAAGACAAAAGCGCTAAACAGATTCAAACATACTGGTTTATCTAACGATTTTTGGCATACAAGGACAAAAAAAGAAGTTAAGAAAATCATTCGCAGAGCAAAAGAGACATCCTGGCAGAACTTCTGCACCAACATCAACATAAAATGCAATGCAAAACCGGTATGGGACAAGATTAAGTCAAATTAATGGCAAAGCAAAGCCATGTGCACCAAAATTATCATGAACATCTACCAACAAAGAACAAGCTAAACACTTCTCAGGCATGAGTAGTAACACTAATCAAGAAACAAATTTCCAAGAACATCGTAAGCGAGTACAACAAAAATATCCCCATCTATTCACAGATCTAGAAATGAAGCAATCATCACTAAACGATGATTTCAACATTCCAGAATGGAGATCAGCATTGAAAAGGAAGAAAGCAACCTCGCCTGGAGAAGATCAATTGGGATATGAAATCTACAAAATTATACCAGACAGCGTATAGAACTAATAACACTAGATCTGCTTAACGCAATTTGGAGAAATGGTCAAATCCCCAAGAACTGGAAACAGGTAATTGTAATCCTAATCCCGAAACCAGGCGAAGATACAGCGGACATCAATACTTACAGACCAATTTCCCTTATTGATAATATATGCAAAATAATGGAAACAATGATCAATAACAGGCTAAAAAAAACCACGTAGAAAGTAACAGCCTTATATCGGATAATCAGAGCGGCTTTTGCAATAGAAGGTCTACCACTACGAATCAATTATTTAGACTAGAATCGAGCATTAAACTGGCTTTCAATGCCAAACGGAGGCGCGACCGCCATCTTGTAGCTGTCTTCCATGATATGGACAAAGCTTTTGATCTCATATGGAGCCTACGGAATAACTGGCCGCATTCATCGTTGGATTGCTGAATTTCTCAATGGACGGAAAATTAAAAAAAAGAGTTGGTGATCGAATATTCTTACATATATTCTCTAGAAAACGGCATCCCCCAAGGAAGTGTCCTCAGTCCCACCCTATTTAATATCATGGTCAATGATTTAGACCAAACATTTAATCAGGCAAAAGTAGACTTATCTCAATTTGCCGATGACAATGGAATCTGGAAAGCAGGTAATCCTTCCAGCCAATCAGTCGTCGGAGAGATTCAAGAAAATCTAAATCGAGTAGGTCGGTGGGCTGACAAATGGGGCTTTAAAATATCCCACCGTAAAACTGTAGAGGTCAAGTTTTCGCCACGAACAACAACAGGAATAGAATACCCAAAGCTATTTATACAAATACCCAAGTAACACTGGTCAATATAGTAAGGTTTTTAGGTATGTTTGTGACGAACATCTTACATGTAATTATCACATAACAGAACTAGTTCGTAGACGCATTATATATTTTAATCTATTAAGAAATCAAAAGGCAATTCTTGGGGAAACGACCAAGGAACGCTACTAACATCATACAGAGCCCTTATAAGATCTAAACTGGAGTTTATGCTTCAGCAAGTCCGAATCTCCTGAAGAAAGTAGACAGCATCAGATATTAAGCATTAACAATATGTATAGGAACGCTAAGATCTACATCACGAGAAGAACCACAGATATTAACAGGAGAAACGCCATTACAACTAAGACGACAAGAATTTATATTAAGATACGCTACTCGCTTATCTATACATTCTATGTCGCACCCCACAAGGAAAATTATACAAAAGTGAAATATTCCTTTCAGCCGTAAGTTAGTCGCAAATACACCAGAAGGTAAAAATAAATACATGAACTAACTACTAATTTAGGCATCGAAACACTTGAAGCCGAACAGATCGAATTTCCAGACAAGAAACCATGGACAATCACAATACCAATTATTAATACACAAGCTACCATATATGGCTTAAAACAAGAACAACATAAAAATGAAGAAAACATCTATCAGAGATTTAGACCAAATACGCAGGATTTATTAAGAGCTATATTGATGGATAAAAATGCCACAGAAGCTAATAAAATAGCAGCAGCAGCCGTCATACCAAAAGAAAATACTGAAATAGGAGCCCGACTTCCAGATAATTATTCAATGTATACAGCAGAATTTTGGGCCATAATAAAAACACTCAGATGGGTCCAACAAAATAACACGGTGATCGTTAGTGATTTCCTTGTCGTATTCAAAACGCTCGAATTAGGCAATTCCTTCTTCAGAGACAACTTTATGAAGGAAACCAAACTTATATTTAAAAAAAACCTGACAACCAAAGACCAAACATTAGAATTTATGTGGGTACCTATATATCCAGGGCCGAAAAGAGGGGTGGGGGTGGCAACCGGGGATATATCCCCCGGGCCCGGGCCAGCAAGGGTGCCCGGGCCGAACAACACGTTTTAGTTTTATAAAAGAAACAATTTGCTTGAACAAGAACTAGGAGAGGCCGGGGTGTTTCTTACCCCAGGGCCGGTGATCTCTACGGCCCTGTATATATGCTATGTTGCACCCCACAATGAAAATTATACAAAAGTGTAATATTCCTTTCAGCTGTAGGTTAGTCGCAAATACACCAGGAGGTAAAAAAAGATACATGAACTAACAATTAATTTAGGCATCGAAACACTTCAAGCCAAACCGATCGAATTTCCAGACAAGAAAGCATGGACAAGCACAATATCAATTATTAATATACAAGCTACCACGTATATCTTAAAGCAAGATCTACAACATGAAAAAAGAACAAAAAATTATATCAGAGATTGGGGCCAAATACGCAGGATTTATTAAGATCTAAACTGACGATCAAAAACCACAGAAATTAATAGAATAGCAGCAGCTGCCGTCATACCAGAAGAAAATACTGAAATAGGAGCCCGACTTCCGGATAATTACTCAATATATACAGCAGAATTTTGGACCATAATAGAAACACTCCAATGGGTCCAACAAAATAACATTGACAAAACGGTGATCATTAGTGATTCCCTTGGCGGAAGGAATTTTTAGAAAAGGTAGAGGCCTGCGTCTATTGACCTTATCCAACCTTAAATTGTGTGAAAAAGGGACCCACTGCCTTGAAATACTCTGAGAGCCTTGTCAGGAAAGTAATGAAAGAAGAAGAGGAAAGATCAAGACCACCTGGGCCAAGGAAAGAAAAGATAAGGAAAATAAGAAGAAACAGGAAAAATTCAAAAGACTGAATAACAATTGCATCAAAGTCCAAGAAAAGTTTCTAGCCGTGAGACACCCTGACTGGATCCCTGAAGAAGAAGAAGAAAAGAAGAAATGAACATTTGAGAAACTGAGGAGATGGTGGAAAGAAGTGGAGGAAAAAAAGAAGAAAGAAGTAACAAATGGCCCTTTTCAGGGCCACTCAATTGCCTCGAAAAGATTTACTCCTTGCCATGTTTTGTTTGTTTGTCTATTTGTTTATGTATTTGTGTATTTATTGGTATATGTATATATGTATGTTTATGTCTATGGTTTGTTTGCCCCTATACAACTTCCTTTGTCCCTATAAAATTCTTTTCACCTACTTACAGTAGCGTGTATTAAGGTCAACTCGAACACTGTTACTAATTGATTGAGGTCAGCCACTTGCAACACTGTTGCCATTTTTCCCTAGTGTCCAGTACCATGACGTCACCCCTGTTCAGTTCCTCTTGTCCCTATACTGGCCCACCATTTCAAATTCATCTTGTCCCTATAGTACCATTCCCATGTTAAATTCCCATTGTTCCTATAAATGTTTCCGCCATTTTGTCTATATAAACTCATTTGAGTCTCAATCGCCCCCATATACTACTAACGTCCTGTATCTCACATACTGATAAAAGTATAAATAACAACAACAATAACAAAAAACCAACAACAACAACAAAAACAAAAAGTGCACATATTTAACAAAATGATTTCACTGCACAAACGTAACATAATTGGTTTACAAATGTAATGCATTTATACTGTGTGATATATATGCAAGAAGATCCTGTAAGGCACAACGATACAATTAAGAATACTGGCTGATTGGGACTATGGGTAATTCGGATGAAATTATGGACTTTTTGTGTTTTAGAATAGCATTATTCAGTAAACTGAAAAATGACAACAGAAGTGCATAAATTATAGCGGCATCGATGAAACATATGTTGAAAATTGATGGTCGGATCATATTATTATTTGAATTATATTGGTTAAGAGCGATCCGATCAAACAAAGTATTAAACATCCGGTGATAATATGATGAGAAAGCTAGCGGCATTGATCAAACAGTCATTCCTTTAAGTATATTAAGACACCGTTTTCATTCTCAAAATCTTTCAACAGAGATAACACAACCAATTTCGCAGCGTTAACTTTTTATTGATTATAATTAATGGGAAGACCACAAGACTGTTGTATTAAATAGATTATACGACATACGTGTTATTTTTGTACCATTATTATCTTGTACAATATATAGTTTAGAGTCAAATACTAAATAAATCTTACACAAGCATAAAAAGTCACATCAATATATATATATATATATATATATATATATATATATATATATATATATATATATATGAAAAAACGTTACTGCATGGGTCATTTTCGCGATCTTTTTCAGTTTTAATAATTGTATTATTTCTCAATAAAATAAACTATTTCAGTTTTGCACAAAATATTTCACTGTTAATTGGAAACGCAGGCTAAACAGTCGTGCATTATTTCATTTGATTTGTATACAGAACAATTCCATTATCTTGCATATAATCAGGGTTTAGCTTTCTTTAAAGAAGTTTTGAACTGTTCAACGTTCCTGGGCAAAAATACCATATTTAAAACAGCTGTAAATTAAATATAATGCCCAACTCAGTAATATTTTACAAGATTCAAATCAGCCTTCGCCCTCAACAAATACATAGTTACATATATAAACTACCAATATTTCCACATTTGGTTCATTTTGGAGGGGCCCCCTGTAAGTACGGCATTTAGAAATAAACTTTTAAACAAGATTTATGTGATTTTGAACTTAAAATTTTCTTCCAACGCTTTAAAATTACTTTCTCTCTAAAGATATATTTTTAAAATTTACCAACGCGCGGGGACCCTGTGAGCGCGGGGCCTGTTGGGTCAAATCGGTCCAATCGGCCTAAAGCCGGCCCTGATCTTATCCGATTACAATTTACAAGTTACAGTCGCGATATGTTCATTAAAATATTAGGTAAATATTACCCAACAGAATCAATGAATGAATGGTTAGTACCCATCTTACACTGGCAAACCAATACCACGAACACAGGTTCTGTTAGACCAACAAGTAGATATCCGCCTTTCCCCCATGACATTGGACCCCCTACGAGTAATGTCAGTGAGAGAAAAAAAAATACTTGCTGGTCTATTTGATACGTGACCCAGTTCACAACGAGGTAGGGCTAAGACTTGTTTCACTTTGCATCTGTGTTGGTAAATCGCTTTTGCGGCTTTTGATTTTAATACTTGGGTAAGAGACGTTATTTTTTCTGTATAAAAGCACGTTATTCTCACTATATATGTCTGGCATAACTAATCAGGGATATAAAGACAGGGACTGTAAAGATAATTTTATCATTGTCATGTACCAGTCATTTCGCATGAGACCCGAATTAATATAGACGTAGGCACCGACCATTTAGTTTTCTCTGGCTGGGACGTGTGTGTGTGTGTGTGTGTGTGTGTCTCGTGCGTGTGTGGCTTTAAATTATTTTGCCCCTGAAAAGTTTATTAGAACTATTCACAGAAAAACTCTTCCTCATTGTCATTACATAGCCAGTAACTTACGACCTGAAAATGGTATATTTTTAAACATTTGCAACTTCGAGGTCAGCCTTACAGATCATACCTGGATTGTATGCCAGTGGCTGCATTCAAACAAACTTGGCTTTTCACAAAACAATGATTAACCAAGACGATGCAAATGCATCAAACTGATTTTGTATTCATAACTTCTGTACGGGCCCTGGGTACCCGAGTGGTCTAAGGTGCACGCCTTTACAGGTCACTGACATCTCACATCTTGTCCGTGTAAGTTCGAGACTTGGCTCGGACAACGTAGGTATGTGATAAAGCTTGCTAGTGGTTTCCGTGGGTCACTGGTTTTCCCCAAGGTTTTCCTGGCTTCTTCCCCAAATATACTGACCACAATGTAGAGCCTGTTATGTGCTGGAAAACTGCTTTAAATCCCAAAATAAAACCATAAACCATTCATAACTTCAACCATAGATATAAATCCACTAATAGGAATAGCCAACATAAAGTAAATAGATTGCAATTTCTTGCAAACAAATGTTCTGAAAAACAAAATTATTTTTCTGTAAATTACTGCACTGACATATCTGAGGCATATTTTCCACTGCAGAAATAACGGAGGAAATTCTGATTATGGTTTTATATACCCACCATTTGGTGGAATGTAAAGTTACATGACCCTGTCACTCTTGGCGTGTCCTTTTCCATGATAACAGTAGTTCTGCAGAATGTACATTTACCGAACTTTGTGGATAGTATGTTTGTTAGTTTAAACTTTTGCTACTCATCAGGAAGAAGATTGTTGAATTGGGGGTCAGAGGTCAAGATCAATGAGGTTAAAAGAAGAAAGATAGTTTTTGCACAAAAAGTTGCTTTACATCATATGCCTGGATCACTCTTCGAGGATAGCTTGTCACAAGGAATCAGACTGTGAGTTTTGGTGTAGAAAGGTCAAAGGTAAAATTACTCTAACTGAAAGAAGAAAAATGGTTTGTGCTAAAATAAAACAGTTATCATGTACTTTTACCAAAGTTGGTGAATGATTTGCATGTTGACTATTGAAATAACCCTATTGTTTTTGGGGAAAGGTCAAGGTCACCATGAATGAATTGCAAAATGATTTGACCTATAGACCACATATCTTGAGCAAATTTCATATAGGTTTGCACTTAAGGTATGAAGCAGGTTTCTTGATTTTGTGGTCAAAAGTTCAGATATCCCTGTAAATGTGCATAACAAAGAAATATGGGTGTTGTGGAAAACACTTTTCTTACAGAGTAAGTTCATTGATCAAACATTTTGGATGGCTTGTATTAAGGGTAATAAAAGTAACCTATAGATTTCTGGGTTCAAGAGGTCAGAGTTCACACTTGTGGTAGATATAATAAGAAATTAATGGTTTCTGCCCAGTAACTTTACTTCAAGATTTACAGGGCTTGAAAGTATCACTAATCAGCAAGCCCAAGGCTGGTAAATTTCCTGTCAGACCTATAATTTTTACAGTGTCAATAGTCCAGTTGTTGTGAAGTTTTAGTTATTACCAGTTAGTGTTTTCTGATAAGAACTAGTGAAGATTCATCAGGAGAAGTAAATTTTTCAAATCTTTTGGTCCTTCTGGCTGGAAAGAAATTCAAATGCATTAAATTGTAAGCATGCTGTGTATGTGACCAATTTTTCAGGTTGACCATACCCCCAATAGTAGCTAGAGGAAATAATACATAGGGCAAGATACATAATGTACCTTCCACAGTTCTCTGCTGCATCATGCATAATTGGTTTGGAATGTATCCTTATATGTATGCATTGTATTCCTTTGAAATAATTGATAAACTTTTTATGTTCAGGCAAAACAGTCTGAAAATTGTTGTTCTAGTTGTCGTTATTATTAGAAATAGTATTAGTCTAAGGCCTACTGCCTTGAAGTATGGGAACCCTACAGGTAATGCCATTTCTGAATAACTATATGATGTATTTGGACCATCAAATTTAACCAATAAAATATTTTTTCTTAGTTATTATATACTTAAATAAATAATAGAAAATAGATATATATATATAAATAAATATCAAAATATAGAAAATATGGCTGAAATAATTTTCTTCTTTTTTTCATTCCTGTGTGTTCTTGTAAAAATATAAGATTTCTCATCATGCATTGTGAGGAAGATTTCATTTATTTTGAAGTTGAATTAATTGCAGAAGAAACTAATATTATACAAATACAGTTTAACATTTAATGAATAATTTATTCATTTGAAAAGAAAAGTCTTAATATACAAATACACAGTTTAACATTTAATGAATGACTTAAGTCATTTGAAAAGAAATGTAATTCAGAAACCATGGGCATTTATTATAATAAATGCTGGTAGATAGTAAGTAGTCCGATAAATCAATCCCCCAAATATGTGTTGACACTGATAGACCTAACCCGAAAATCAACATTGTCATGGGTGAGGGGCTGATTTATTGGTCTAGATAGTAAGGGAACACTAATATTTACCGAATGACGTCATCAGCTGCCATATTTGTGCTATTCTGGTATGTCTACCATTGAGTTTACATGGTGTTTGGAAGTTGAAAATGTTTTTTTTTTAATCTCAAGATACTGTTAAAAAAATGCATACAAAAACAGAACGCAAATCAAGCTTTCTGTTTGCATCTATATTTTGTAATTTATAAGTTGATTTTGCTTCTGTGGTCCTTGTTCAAAATGATCAATTTTGTTGGTCGCATATATCATTGAGAAACAAACTGTCAGGTTGCCCATCCTCCAGGTAAAATGGGCAGAATATCGTCTGCTAGTGACCTTATCGGGAAGCATCTATACTAGCCAAATCCTGAATGGAAAATTCCATGTGCTCACTTCAGAATAACCAGATATTTAAACATGTTAATGTTTTCATGAGTTACTTGTCACATGATATAACATTTATTGCAATAATCAGTATCGATGGAGAATATGATAGTACAGTGCAGATTACAAAGTTGAGGTAGCTAAAGTCAAACCAAACATGATTATCTCAATTTCTTTTACTAGTGCATTATATGCTACAATTTACCTTTGTCACATTAAACTTAAATGTAATTCAGAAACCATGGTTACAATTTTAATGAATGCTGGTACATGGTAAGGGAACACTAAAGTTAAATAAGATCCAGATCCTGAATGAAAAATTCCATGTAATTACCACCAGATATTTAAGCATATTAATGTTTTCATGAGTTACTTGAGAACATGATAAAATATTTATTGCAATAATGTCAGTATCATATGGAATATATGATAGTACAATGCAGATTACAAAGTTGAGGTGGCCAAAGTGTCAAAGCAAATATGATTATCTCATTTTCTTTTCGCAATACTGGTGCATTATATACTACAATTTACCTTTGACAAATTAAACTTTTGTGTGTCCCCACATTTGTAGGGTGGGGGACACAGTGTCCCCTGCACATGAAATCCTAATTTCATCAAAGAATGGTCTCTTGTTCATTCTATCTACTAACACAATTTATAATAATTGCTACTTCTTCTAAATAGGGACCCAGAGTGGCCGAGTGGTCTAAAGCGTACACTTTTCTGGATCACTGCCATCTCACCTCTGTCTGCGTGGGTTCGAGTCTCAGGCTCGGCTAACATGAGCACATGAGAAAGCCTGACAGTAGCTTCTCGTGGGTCAGTGGTTCTTACTGGGGTTTTCCAGAGTTCTTCCTCCACCAGTTATACTGGCCGCCATGTATAGCCTGTCTCGTGCTGAAAAGTGGCATTAAACCCTACAACAACAACAACAACTTCATCTAACTGCTTGTTGGGTTGCCATGTAACTTGACACATGCATTCATCCCCAAGTCAAACTGGTCCTGTATGAAATGGTGCCATTCAAACATTAAATATGGACACCACAGGTGATGTATTGAAAATCTTGCTATTGCTTCTCCTTCAGAATGAATGGTTATATCCACATGAGGTCTTCAGTAACACACTATTGATGTCCAGTTGTTCTAAATAAAGATGGTGCCAGTGTTACATTAAGTATGGCCACCACATCAGCCATCTTGAAAACCTTGTTACTGCTACTCCAGACGTCCAGAATGGAAAGTCATATTAACATGAGTTTTTTTCTCCAGTAGTCTTTCTGTGATGTTTAGTTGGTCACAGATTGAAGTTTTTGCCTATCTGACATCCAATACAGGCAGCCATCTTGACACTCTTGTTATTGTTGCACCTCTTAAATGGAAATTTGTATCAGCAAGGGATTTTCAACAGAAGACTTAATGGTATCTTGTTGGTTGTAAATAAATAGTTACAATGTTGATAAGACTTCCAATATGACTACCATGGCATCCAGTTTGAAAATCGTGTTATCTCTACTCCTCCCAAATGGATGGTCATATCATTATTCAGCGGTTAAACAGTGTCTCGGATTCCTGAAAATTCTGTTGGGTAGTAGAGCACGAGTCCACTCAATGGACTCTTGTTTTTATTTTAGCTCTCCTGATATTGGACCAGAAGAGCTTGCCAGATGGCCTGTTGTCCGTCATTGTTCATTTGTATGTCCATTAGTACAAGTTTGTTATTACTTCTTCTCCTAAACTGTCTGAAGGATTGCCATAGAACTTTACAGTCACATTCAACACAAGGTTAAGTTGCTCTTAAATGAAAATGGTGCCACTCAGACATTGAATATAGCCACCACATCTTGAAACATTTGTTATATCTACTCTTGATTGTATGGTCATATCAACATCATGTTTCAGTACAAGATTTATCAGGATGAGTATTATCATGTGCCTTTAATCATAACAGTAGTGATTACATGAATCTTATTTATTTTCCTATAATTTTAATACAGAAAACTATTTTGACTTAAGTTTTGCAAATTTTTACCTTTAATAATATGTACACCTGAAACAGTTTATAATAAAACGTCAACAAATTTGTTTTAGACAATACAGTGGTTGAAATCTGGGAAAGAATTTTGAGGATGGTTTTGTGGAATGTTTCTCATATATTATTGATACATTATTAATCTTAAGCCAATTGCTATTCTCCATTTTCTAGGTATGTCATCGGTTCCACCTGAGAATCCTAGTACCCAGAATGCAACTGATGGGCAGGGTCCTCGTGCAATCCATACTATTGAGGACTGGATTAGACGCTGGGAAGAGGGAACTACTGACTGGGTGGTCACTTGTGTTGACCCGTAAGTGAATAAAAAATTATTCAAATAGGCTGATTCTCTTCCAAGTTAATTTTGCGCAAAGAAATATGAATCATTCTTGTACTCTTTGGTATATGGTGTCTTTGGGAATCCATGATCTGATGGAAGGTTGACGACCGCTTCGGTGGCCTAAGTGGTTAGAGCGTCTGCCTCAGAACTGAGAGGTCGCGTGTTCGAACCCTGGCCTAGTCATACCAAAGACTTACAAAAATGGTATCAGCAGCTGCCTCGCTTGGCGCTCAGCATTAAGAGGTTAGTGTTAGGACTGTTCGACCTGGTGTCAGGATAATGTTACTGGGTGGGACATGATGCTACATGTCTGCAGCATGATGCCCCAGTGCTAGACATCACTCTAACTACCACACTGCAGACATTGTAGTGATATGACTGGAAATTTGTTCAAGCTGTGTTACAAATCCAAATCACACACACACACACATGGAAGGTTGGTGACATGTTAATTTCTAATAAATTGTATAAAATGAAAGGAAGTAACATTTGCTTGTTTTTAGAAGCATTTATAACCGATGGAAAAGATTTTTAATAGCTGTCTCCTGGCAAAAGAAATTTTGTGTTTGGTAATAAAAGGGAAATAACTCTTTACAAACTTATTAATTGGAATGCACATTGTTTTTAACGTTTAATTCGAACAATTGATAAGATATTTCTTTTACATGGGATAATGAGTATGGGTTTTTATTATATCTGGATTTATGTTATTTTCAGGGTGCTTTTGAAGTATGAAAATAAGATATTTGAAGGAAGGACTCAGCAGCTGCGTGTATTTGTTCCACTATGTGGCAAAACTCCAGATATTAAATGGTGAGTATCAAAGGAAATTTCAGTGACTAAAATACTATTATTTACCAATAGTTGTGCTTATAGCTCACCTGGCCACAAAGTCAAGTGAGCTTATGGTATGACACATGACATGTGTTGTCCATCATTCATCATTCATCAACATTTGCTTTTTTTTACTTCTTCACAAAAACCACTGGACAAATTTTGTACAAATGATGCTGATCACCTATCAGTGTTGTTTTTGTTGCTAGTTGGATTTTAGTGGCACTTTCTTGGACTATATTGGCTATATCGATCCCAAACCAAAATCGCAAGCTTATTTTTAAGGTTGCTGCAAGCTTGCTGGAAGCTTGTTATGTAAGCTTGCGGCAAGCTTAGATTTGAAACCGCGGCAAGCTTGCCCAACTGCAAGCTTGCACAAACTAGTAATAGGGAAGCTTGCTGCAAGCTTGTTATGTGAGCTTGCGGCAAGCTTAGATTTGAAACCACGGCAAGCTTGCGCAAGCTTGCCCAACTGCAAGCTTACCAATTGCAAGCTTGTGCAAGCTAGTAATAGGGAAGCTTGCGCAAGCTTGTAATTGGTAGGGTTGCAATTGGCAAGCTTGCGCAAGCTTGTTATGTAATCTTGCGGCAAGCTTGCTGCAAGCTCAGATTTGAAACCATGCAAGCTTACCAATTACAAGCTTGCCAATTACAAGCTTGCGCAAGCTTGCAAACAAAGCTGACCTAGCTAACTGCTTCAGAAGAACTGATATAGCATCGATTAAATTATTCTATACATGGTTACATACCTCCAGTTTTCTAGCTCTAGATGTGCAAAAATTATGTAATATCAAATATTAAAATGAAAATGTTAATATATGGTGAACATTAATTAGCATGAGATCTTACTGTCACAATGAAAGAAAAAAATGAAGTCATCAAATCATTTAATAATATTTAATCAGATAAAAATAATAGCATATGATTGGGATCTGTATGAGGAAACTCTTTATACTTTTGTTCTGTATGGCTTTGGAAATGTTCTACTAATTTACTTCCATGTAGAAATCCATTTGGGGGAGGATGGTGTCAAATGGTTAGGTTCCCTCTCTCATCTGTCAAAATGATGAACTATTTGGTGAAAACAAGAATGTTTGCTATTTGAATTACTCTGAACCACCTCTTCTAAACAAAATCCTCAGAATCAAATTCTGCATCCTCCTCTGCTTCTGGTGTGATTCAGGTATCATCCACTGAAATGGATTACAGCAACATGTACAATGTAACCAGGAAAAAAACAAACGAGTATTTACCTCTTTGGCAAAAGCATTTAATTTTTAGTTCAACATTTCAAAATCACTTATCACGTCCAAGAAATATCAGTAAGTGTTATTCAAGATCATCCTTTAATGAGCTCCTAAATTTTAGTTTTACCATCCATTTTAAAAGGGCTATGACACATGTCAAACGAATGGCACTTCAGAGCTTTAAACAAAAAAAAATCAAATGAAACTGATTAGGTACCTTAAGACATTTTGAAATAAAATAACTTCCATCTTCTTTGAGGATGAAAAGAATTAAATGTAACAACCTCTGAACAATTGTTGAACTTGATATGCGAGAGGAAAAAATGACCCTAAGAATAACGGAAATGAGATTCACAAGTGAGCGTTTAATTTTATAATCTCATAACCCTATTGTCGATAACTGACAGCACTGCATCAATTACTGCAGTTTGGCAAGCGCAGCAATAAGTAATAATGACCTGCAGAGTTGTCATCTCAATCACTGGGTGAAGCAACATTACAAAGTCATTTTTTGATGTATTTAAATCGTAAAAGTGAAACAGAACACTACTGCCAATCTACAGTCCCGAAAACTGACAAAATACAAACACACTCTTGAGTTTACTCACCAACATGATAATTCCGTGACTTCAAGCTATCTCTCAGGTTATAGAATCGGTTACTGCACATGTATTGGTTCTGTGGGCAATGAAATTTACCAAATTAACAAGCTAAATTGTGACGGTTCAACCTTGAAAATTGCGCCTAATTTTTTAATGCGAGGCTTCAATGGTTGTTTTTTGTTCCTGCTTCTCAAATATGTTGTGTGTCTATTTAAAGTTTGTAAACCAGTCTGGTGACTGTAAACAGGGGGAAGTAACCGCCTTTAATGACTCAATACCGAATTAAGTCTCTGTCGCGGAAAACCTCATTTCATCTTACATGCTTTTTTTTTATTTTTTTTTAAACAAGCAAAATTCACAAAGTTCAATTCTTTATTGAATGTTGGCAGAATGGGATGCATCTCTCTCTCTCAAAGAAAAAGAAAAATTGTATATATTTTTACATTTTTATTTAGTAAGTAAATAACTGACAATTATTTTTTTCTCCTGGCTGTAGATTGTCATTGAGACAAATATATGACAATTCTTTCAAAAACTTAATGCCAGAAGTTAATATTACAAGATATACTGAGACTATATTTGATGGTGCATACATTGTCGGTAAATAGCATTTACAAGTACTTAATATCAAATATCTTGCTGTATTAAGTTAGTCTGTAAATAACTTTGCAATCAGCAATTACTATCTATTTTACAGGATTTTACTAAATGGAAATCTTTATCCAGTCTTCCATTCCCTTACAAAAGAACTGCATAGCTAATTGAGTGTACAATCACTTAAAGAATTTCATTTATGCCAAAAAACTCAATTGTTTCTCTAACATGTATAATGTTTGTAAAAATTTGAAAATGAGAAAAAAGACATTTGTAGAAAAAGTAACATTGGTCAAGAAATAATTCAGTTTATTTTGAAATATATTAATAATGTTCGTAGTTAATTTAAACATAGAGAAATGTTGGAATAATATATTTTATTTATGTATCAGCTCAGTACAAGTAATTCAAGTTCTTAGCATTTTGAAACACTAAAAATGTATATTATTTAATTCAAGTGCATTATCAGATGCTATAAATAAAAACTAGATTACCGGTAACATCTTTTAATTTGACAGTGTAGTTTCTTATACTGAGTATGATCTAGTCACCACATATATTTTTCAACATTTCAGGAAGTACTGATTTCATGCAGAACTGCCAACTTTCACGACTGATTATTGCAAGCTTGTGCAAGCATACATCAAGTATTTTAGATTTTGCAAGCTTGCAGATTTGCAAAAATTCCTTTTGCAAGCTTGCACAAGCTTGAACTTTAGATTTTGCAAGCTTGTAAGCTTGCAGACTTGGAAAAATTCCTTTTGCAAGCTTGTGCAAGCTTGAACTTTAGATTTTGCAAGCTTGTAAGCTTGCTGACTTGGCAAAATTCCTTTTGCAAGCTTGTGCAAGCTTAAACTTTACATTTTGCAAGCTTGCAGACTTTGAAAAATTCCTTTTGCAAGCTTGCACAAGCTTGTGCAAGCACCCTTACTAGCTTGCGTAACCTCAGCTAGCTTGTCGTAAGCTTGCAGCAAGCTTGTCGTAAGCATGCATTTTGGTTTGGGTCATGCCTAAGAAATTTGGAGGTAATTGCCTTTCACAATGACATGCCAAAGCAGGCAGAACAGGATGGCCAGGGCTGTTATCCAGTTTGTGACCCTTGGTTTACAGATCTGATGATCTACCAATGAAGCTCTTGTGACCTATATTCCACAATCCGATAAGTCAACCATTGTTAAAAATAGAACATCCTTTAAAGGATTTCATCATAAAATCTGCAGAATTGGAACAAATTTTACAGAAATCACCAAGTGTAATGGGCTTCCAGTTTTGTCCTAATCCACCATCAGTTAATAAATTTTCAAAACACAGTTTGATAGAAACCGCCCAGCTTTTGTACCTATGATGTCGATCCACCATCAAATATGGCCACTCTGACTTGAAATATAAAAATCTTTCATCAGTTTCAGATTGTGACCAAATTTGATTGAAGCATCTGATTATGAAGGGCTTCCCTTTTTATACAAATTATGCCAGTTTGTCATCAGATAGAGCTGCCATACAAAATATATATAATGAAGTCCATTTAATGGACTGACAATATCAGTTGAAAAGAATTTCCACAAATTCAAGTCATTTCTTCCTTTCAACTGCAGAATGTTGAAACCATCTTTGATATTCTTCAGGGATAACAAGATTTTCAAATTAGCTGCTGTTGTGGATATAATGGATGTCCACTTGGCACCATTTTCATTTAGGACCAACAAGGCATCATAAAAAGTCTTCCAGTGGAAATTTGATGTTGATTTGATTTTCTACTTTGGAGAAGCAAATATAACAAGATTTTCAAGATGGATGCCATTGTGGCCATATTCGATATCAGATTGGCACCATTTCTATTTAGTACCAACTACACATCAAAAGAAGTCTTTTGATGCGAGCACAATGTTGATATGACCAAGATGGTCATAGTGACAGTCATATTAGAAGTTGAATTGGCACCAGTGAACACCACATGCTGGTATAACCATTCATTCATTAGAATCTAAATAGTGCTAACAAGCTTTTCAAGATGGCCACTGTGACAGGCATATTGAATGTCTGAATGGCACCATTGGGACCAACTAGAAATCAAAAGAAATTGTTTATTAAAACCCCATGTTGATATGCTAGGACCATCCATTCAGCAGGAGTAGTGATAATATTGTTAAGATCGTCGCTGTGGCAGCCATATTTGATGTCTGAGAAGCACTATTAACTAGACCATGTGATGATTATGTGTGTAAAATTTCATGGCAATCTTCCAATTAGTTCAGGAGGAGTAGAAATAAAAAACTTGTGCTAATGGATGGACAGATAACAGATGATGGACAGCAGACTATCCCATAAGATCTCTTATACTACAACCAGAAGAGCAAAAGAAACCTTAAACTATTTCAGGGCTGGGCAAATCTAATAAGCTTGCCCAAGGGCAAGCTGACTGGAGGATTGAATTTGTCATTTGGAGATTTAAATTTGCCAAAAATATGACAGCATGATATTATAACAAGGTTAAAAAATAAGGCAAAATAAAATATGGGCTGTTTTCATGAAATTGTTTTATTTCTTTTACACATAATTTATTTTGTTTTCTCATCTTTTTTTGTTCATTAAATACTTGTGGCATTAATTAAAGTTGCATTAAAATAAAGAAAGGGTTTAAATATTTAGCTGGACAATATAAATCTTGAGGACCTGAATATTACTTTTCTCCCCGTCTCACAAGTCTCAGTTTATTTTATTTGCCAGTGGGCAAGCACCTTGCAAACTTAAGCTTGCCCAAGCTGAATTTGACCTTGTACCAGGAATTCTGCAAGTTAATTTTTCCACTTTCCAGCCTATTCTTCTAAAAAGACACTCAGCAGAATTTGACAAAATATGACAGAAAGCATCCTAGCATTAAGAAATTTCAAATTTGTGAAAAAAAGCAATAATGATTAGCCAACAGATATTGCTGTTTCACAAAATAGAAAAGCGTTTTAAATGTTCCTAAAAGCTGTTTAATAGAATTTGACCAGATTTGACAAAGCAGTTAGGATTGAAGTCCTTTCATATTTATATAAATGATGCCAAGTCACCATCAAATATAGCCTCTGTTTCTAGAAATAGATACATGTTTAAACACCGTCATCTAAGACACTACTCAACAGTATTTGACCAAACTTGACAGAAGCATGCATAAGGGCATTCAGTATTGGACAATGGTGCTGATATGCCATCAGAAATGGATGTCAGTACAGAAAATAAAGAAACCTTGAAATGTTTTTGTGACATGCTGTCGACAGCATTGGAAGACATTACTACTGAAAACATTGTACTGAATCAGATTTCTTGGCCAGCTGCTCTTGCTTTTAGCTATTAGGCACATGACAGTCAGGTGAGGGATTTTAGGTCTACATTGGTCCCTTGTTATCTGTCTAACTCATAATCAGGGGGATTCCACCCTTAGAGCTTCCCTTGCAAAGCAAGACCCTAAATAGGAATGATTTTTGAAGTGTACACTTAAATGATGCTCAGTGATATGGTACATTGTGTTATACACCAAATTCCTTAAAAGATGTTATATGGGGTACATTTACAGACTATTGTTGCAGTGGTCCATTAGACAATATCTGAGCCATATTCCATTTGCAAAGTATAACAGATGTCATAGACTTGAAAAGTCAGAGCACTGAAAATATTGACTTTTAATTTTCCATAATCATTGATGGGTTTCATATTGTATGGTCTGGAATCGGTCATAATTGCTGACTTTATTTGAAGTATATAAGTAAAGTATGTAAAATATGTAAAAATATGTAAAACAGTGTTTCACTTTAAGGAACACTTGGACACTTTTGACATTATGTCCAAAAGTGTAACATCACATGATATCATATAGGTGTAATATCAGAGGTTTTACCAAGGTTTGTGACTTGCTGATCGATGGCATCATGTCATTAATAATCAGGCATTTGACTGTACATTTCATATGAAAGTTATGGAATGAGCATGATGAGACTGTCTACATTTCATAGGAAAGTTATGAAATGAGTGTG
Source organism: Megalonaias nervosa (assembly GCA_016617855.1). Classification (NCBI taxonomy): domain Eukaryota; kingdom Metazoa; phylum Mollusca; class Bivalvia; order Unionida; family Unionidae; genus Megalonaias; species Megalonaias nervosa. The sequence goes on from JAECUM010017716.1 coordinate 33,857, forward strand.
ATGTGACTGTCTACATTTCATATGAAAGTTATGGAATGAGGATGATGTAACTGTTTATGAATCGCTGATTGATGGCATCATGTCATAAATAAAGAGTCAGGCATGTAAATACATTTGATTTGAATGTTATGGAAAGAGCATGATGTGAATGTACATTTCATATTAAAGTTATATAATGAGCATGATGTGACTGTGTACATTTCATATTAAAGTTATGGAATTTGCATGATGTGACTGTGTACATTTCATATGAAAGTTATGGAATGAGCATGATGTTACTGTGCATTTCATATAAAAGTTATGGAATGAGCATGATGTGATGTACATTTCATATAAACATTGAATGAGCATGATGTGACTGTACATTTCATATGGAAGTTATGGAATGAACATGATGTGACTGTACATTTCATATGAAAGTTATGGAATGAGCATGGTGTGACTGTACATTTCATATGAAAATTATGGAATGAACATGATGTGACTGTGTACATTTTATATGAAAGTTATGGAATGAACATGATGTGACTGTGTACATTTCATACGAAAGTTATGGAATGAGCATGATGTGACTGCACATTTCGTATGAAAGTTATGGAATGAGCATGATGTAACTGTGTACATTTCATATGAAAGTTATGGAATGAGCATGATGTGACTGTGTACATTTCATATGAAAGTTATAGAATGAGCATGATGTGACTGTACATTTCATATGAAAGTTATGGAATGAGCATGATGTGACTGTGTACATTTCATATGAAAGTTATGGAATGAGCATGGTGTGACTGTGTACATTTCATATGAAAGTTATGGAATGAGCATGATGTGACTGTGTACATTTCATATGAAAGTTATGGAATGAGCATGATGTGACTGTGTACATTTCATGTGAAAGTTTCAGAATGAGCAGGGTGTGATTGTTTGTGAATTGCTGATTGATGGCATCGTGTCTTGAATAAAGAATCAGGCATGTATGTACATTTCATATGAAAGCTATGGAATGAGCATGATGTGACTGTGTACATTTCATATGAAAGTTATGGAATGAGCATGATGTGACTGTACATTTCATATGAAAGTTTTAGAATGAACATGTTTTGTGCTTAAGGGCAAGCAGGATATTCAATATGTTTTTCAAAGAATAAACAGAGATGCAAGATAATCATTTCACAAAACAAACTGCTGGATTGTTCAGTCATTTGCTTAAAAGTGTTTCAGATTATTTTAATTTGGATGCTTAACAATTCATTTATTTTCATAGGTAAGTATTTTTATTTAG